>CAUYPK010093011.1:0-40875 GCA_963574355.1 Loris lydekkerianus | reverse complement strand
GTCACTAGAAGCCAGCTGTGATGAATATTCTACACATCTCATTCACATAATTCAGCAGTTCTGTCACTGTTGAGGCAATAGACCAATGAAAGCATAACTGTTGAACAATGTAAGGGTATAAAGTCGTCTAAAACCAATTCTCTTTTTTCCCTTCACAGGACTTTCTGAAAAGTTTAGTGCCTTTTCTCCCTTTAGTCATCAATGATAAATTTCACCAGGATAAGTCGTCGAAATTTATCCTGGGCAAATTGGGCAATTGGGCAATTCAAATATTTAGCTATAAGTTAGGGTATGTAAACTATCCCCCGTCTAGTTTGAGTCATCAAAGACTAATACTTTAAGGTAGTATTACTAGGGCTTCCACTTAAAACACTATATTAATTCTTTTCAAGAAGAAAAATCATTTAATGTTTTTCTTAAAAACATGACGTTTTTAAAAGATAAACTCCCATAAGAATAACAACCCTCTATAATATTTTCAAATGACAGTCCTATAAATCTTTCCGTGACAGCAGACAAAGATGTCCAAGCGTTGTTCCTGCTGAAACATCATCCTAAAATGTTTGCTGGGATAATTTTTACGTTCATATACAAAATGACACATCATGCTTCCAGAACATAATACTTATTTGTTCCTTTAGGCACAAACATGCTTACTATAATACCAGATTCAAAATTTCTAAAACATCAAAAAATAATTATAATGTAAAATATAGTATCCCATAACATGAGATGAGAAATCCATTGATTGATTTGTGATACGTGTAACATATTTCTTTGTTAACGGGCAAAATGGAAAATAAACATCTATCGGGCTGAATATAATATCAAATATATTTTGTATATTCAGAGTAACTTCTGTGTTTTGCTAGCTTAATTTTTCCAATTAAAATTTTTCTCCAATGAAAACATATGATATTTAAGATACTAGCTATATTTCAGCATGCTACAAGAATTATTAATGAGCAACTCTTATCAGTTGTTTCAATAACTAACATCTGGGGTCTTGTCTGTCGTCCTTAAAAGTCAATGTTTCTTTTACTGAATGTAACTGTACCAACCTCATCCATCAAGCGTGATCACAGAGCCCATGATAATGTGTGGATGATCACTAAATCTAGGAACAGATCCAAGTGGCTACAGTCTTTACATTTCCACACAGATTTCCCATTATCTCCGTCTTTGAGAGAGGTGTCAAACATTCAAAGTGCATGCCTGAGTATAAAGACATTTAAACATAATGTCAACATTTACTGTACAAATGTAGGCCAACTATTCTCACCTGCTGGAAAAATTTCTTCACAGAAAAACAAAAATACTACGTTTGCAAGACTATGTAAAAACTGGCCTAATCAGCAGAAATTAACATAGTCAGGCCCAATATTTCTTAGCACAAATAAAAAAGAAATTTAGCAACATTAAACAGTTACTTCAGTTTTTCTCTGCTCTGTTAATTACAGTGTAGCAACTAAAAAGTATCTAACTTCCATCAAAGATTTACTATAACACTCATATGCTTAACTACTAAGTTCTATATCTAACAAGAAAATTGCTGGAATCTTCCTTCTTGGTTAAGCCAATGACAGAGCTTTCTCAAAAGTAGAACTCCTCAGGTTTCAGTACTCAACTGTCATATTCCTATGACCACCACTTTCCTAATTGAAAGCATCTCCCTGGGTCCCCTCAATATTATCACAGGAAATTACAAATGTCTACAAGCACTGATGAATTTAAGAAGAAAACATAACACCTAGAGGATTAGATACCACCTGAGCACATACTCCAGCCTGGGGAGAAAATTGAGTTTTCAAAAATATCTTGGGTTATTTTATAAGGAAAATAATTATTCCATGTATATGTGCAGACAAAATTTATAAATTTTTACATCATTACTAGAAATCAGAGAGAGTGGAAGTTCATTATAGATGAGTTAATTAGAATAGTTGGAACAAATTCAAATTAAATAATCACTCTGAACAGTTGACTTACCTGGAACGATCCCTAGAGAAAAAAGACTTGAGTCTTCCCAGAAAAAGCTAAATGCCAAGCTTAGTTAAAAGTCTGTAATAGGAAAAAGAAGAATTATAAAGGAAATTAAATAATAAATTAATCAGTTTCATACAATAAAATATTTAGAAAAGGCAAACAATATTTATACCATAATGAAAAGTAAAATCTTCCCTGATTTCCTTACCCAACCTTACCATGAAGTAAGTCTGTACTCTGACTGTTAGAAAGTCTCTGCCCCAGAATTCCTAAAGCTCAGAGAGCCCTAAAGATAAAATTGACATTCTAATTCTCTGAAATCTACAGTTTTAGATTGTAGTAGAGGCTCTACAATCAAGATCAAGGCCTGAATATAACTAACCATAACTGTATATAGTCCACTAATTGAATTCCTTAACTGTAGTCCAATACCCATTCAATGACTGTTTTGACAAGAAAAAATGTCCTTAAAAAAAGTCTACTAAAAGCTACCCATTTTCAATTTACCTAGTAAATAGATGGAATTCAGCAACCCAGATGTCCTTTCGTATTATTTCCAAGAGGTAAATAATACATGTAAGCACTGTGCCTCTCATCTTGGCAACTATGAAGAGGTACATAAACATATTTTAATTTGGAAGAACTATCTAGTATGCTCAAAGTAACCATGAATTAAATTATGACTCCAAGAGGAAGAACTAATATATGCATAAAGAATCATTCTCTATGTCTCTTCTACACGAATTCAAAGAGACTACTGCCTTCTGCTTACGTGAATGAGGCATGAATGTTTGCTGCATCATATAATGCCTACAACAGCTTAGAATATGAATTTGTTTACTCCAATAGAAAATACATTGAATAATGTAAATGTTGCCATAAAATTTGCCATAGTCCATGGTAACTCTCTTTAACACATATCTATTGCCAAACTAGAAAGTTAAAGATAGATATACCAAAAACAGCTTCTTGTATACCAAATCTACAAATAAGAACAAACAAGAATGCTAGAAAGATGTAAAGTACATGTATTTAAAAGCATTTTAAAAACCAATAAAGAGAGGGCAGAGCAAGATGGCGCGGAGTAACAGCTTCCTTGCATCTGGGCACCATGAGTCTGGGAAGATAGGACTCCAGGCATCCCTGGCTGGTGGGATCTGCCAATAATCATCCCTTTGAGGATACAGGGAATCAGTGAGAGACTTCTGGACCCCAAGAGGAGGACTAAAACAGTGGAAAACTGGCAAGTGGTTGCGTGTGTTTTACCAGTCTAAACCCGCCGGCAACTGTAAGCACAGTAGCAGGGATACTGCAAACCGGAAAGGCCTTACCTGTGAACTATTTTGGTGTTTTTGGACTTGGCACTCAGTTGAACTGCCTTGGGGAGAGCCTGAGCAGGAGTGCGGAGAACTTTGGCCATTGTGTAGGGCCCCATTTTGAGCTGCTGAGCCAGACGGAGCTAATAGTGTTTGGCTGTGGGCCACAGGGAGCCATTGTGAGCGATCTGCCCCAACAAGCTCCACCCTCAGGGTCACAGAGCAAGAATCCGGAGGGTGCTGGTAACCTAGTAACTGAGTAGCCTAAGGGTGGGATCTGAGCCACCTTACAGTCCTAACCCTCAGGGACAGAGTGAGACTGGTTTTGGCACACTGGGTAAGTGGATAGCCACTTCAGCAGTGATTCCAGTGACAAGCACTTTCCTGGGAAAGCTTCTGCTCAGCAAGTTTACAAGTTCAAAGTGCCTTTTAAGAGGGCTGAAGAGAGATTTAGGGTGTCTACCCATTGGGGTTTGAGAAATCAGCAGCCTCCAGTGCTATCAGCACTGTGATTAACATCTCATACCCCAGAAGACCACATGTTGCCCAGACAATATACAACAACATATATATACTGCTTTGTTTTTGGTTGGGTTTTTTTTTTTTTTTTTTAATTTGGTTGTTTTTTTGTTGTTGTTTATTTTGATGTTGTTGAGGTTGTTTTGTTTTTTAATTTCATTTTCCATACAGATTTTTTTCTTTCTCTATTTTTCTAGTTTAATTATAATTTCCCATTGCTACCTTTTTCAATAACTAGAACTTCATTTTTGCTAGCATTTCTACCACTATTATTTGGTTTTTCACCCAATTTTATCCCATAAAGTTTTCTGTTTGCTTGTTTTGGTTTGATTTATAGCATTTTTGTCTTTCCTTTCTACTTGGTGGAGGAGGGTTACTGTGTCTGATCAGGTTAGCAAAGAGCTGCTGACCTCAAGGGAACCATCCAACTGGGCACCCCCGAGAAGGTGGGGTTTTTTTAAGGTTGTGTCAAAGTACCCTACTGTACACCTATATTGCTCTGTCTCCCTCTTTCTGTGCCTCTCTTCTTTTTGTCAATATTCCTTTTACCCACCCCCTCTCCTTTCTCTATTTTTTTTTTCTTGTCACTCATTCCTGCTTTCTTTCATCCCTTTCTTGCTCTTCAACCTTCCCATCCTTCTGGTCCTGTACCAAAAGGACTCATCAAAACTTAAAGAGCAAGAGGAAGTGAAAGGAAAATTAGGGCAGGGAAACAGATAAAAGAAATCACTCATGAGGAAGAATCAGCAGAAAACTCCAGGCAACATGAAGAACCCGTCCAGAACAACCCCACCAAGGGACCATAAGGTAGCTACTGCAGAGGATGCCACCAATAAAGAAATGTTAGGAATGACAGAAAGGGAATTTAGAATACACATCATGAAAAAATGAAAGAAATGATGGAAACAATGAAGGAAACTGCTAATAAAGTGGAAAATAACCAAAAGGAAATCCAAAAACAGAATCAGATAAGAGATTAATAATATGAAGAATATAGAAAGGATATAGCAGAGCTGAAGGAACTGAAACAGTCAATTAGGGAACTTGCAGATGCAATGGAAAGTATCAGCAACAGGTTAGACCGTGGAGAAGAAAGAATTTCAGAAGTAGAAGACAAAGTTCTTGAGATAACCCAGATAGTAAAAGAGGCAGAAAAGAAGAGAGAGAAAGCAGAGTATTCACTGTCAGAATTATGGTACTTTATGAAGCATTCCAACATACTAGCTATAGGAATCCCAGAAGGGGAAGAAGAATGCCCCAGAGGAATGGAAGCCATACTACAGAATATTATAAAAGAAAATTTCCCAAATATCACTAAAGATTCTGACACATTGCTTTCAGAGGGATATCGGACCCCAGGTCGCTTCAACTCTAACCGAGCTTCTCCAAGACACATGGTGATGAACCTGTCCAAAGTCGAGACAAAAGAAAAGATTCTGCAAGCTGCCAGGAGTAAGCACCAGTTAACCTACAGGGACAAATCCATCAGAGTGACTGCAGACTTCTCTAATGAAACTTTCCAAGCAAGAAGACAATGGTCATCTACCTTTAATCTACTTAAACAGAACAATTTCCAGCCCAGAATTCTGTACCCTGCTAAGCTAAGCTTAAAAATTGATGGAGAAATCAAATCATTTATGGATATACAAACATTGAGGAAATTCGCACACTAAGACTAGCTCTACAGGAAATACTTCAACCTGTTCTACACACTGACCATCACAATGGATCAGTAGCAAAGTAAGAACACAGAAATTAAAGGACAGAACCTAACCTCCACACTGAAGCAAAAGATAAAACAAAGCAATGGACTCTCACAAAATAAGATGAATAGAACACGACCACATTTATCAATTATCTCAATAAATATTAATGGCTTGAGTTCCCCACTGAAGAGACATAGATTGGCTGACCAGATTAAAAAAAAAACAAGCCATCCATTTGCTGTCTGCAAGAAACACACCTGGCTTCAAAAGAAAAAAGGAGTGCTCACATTTTCAAATTGTTTGTATTGGTAAAACCAATAATCCTAACATCCAGGAAAGGTCAAACTTAGAAAGATCATGAACAGACATGATCTGAGTAGTGTGAAAAGTCAGTATTAAAAAATGTTGTAATTATATCAAGGATTTCATTTTACACATTTTTTATTTGAAAAACATGGCATTGGATATAATAAAGAAGCTTATCAATAAGGTAATCACTGGCTATGTAGATACCTCCACAGTGATTCAACTGGCATTCACTGAATGATCCAGTACATTCACTGAATGATCACACACTTCTCTATAGCTTCTCTTATTCAGAACAATCTGTGACATTGTTATTCTAGTTGCCTCCCATTTTATAGAAGAAGAAATCATGGCTCAGGGCCCCACAGAAGCATCTTCGGTGAGCTGGTGTGCTGACCCACCCTCCTGCTTCCCAGCTGTGTGTTCTGTGCTGTGCCACAGCTGCAAAGGTACAGCAGCCGCTTTGCCTGTCCCAACCAAAGCCACACCCACCTGACATAATTCTAAAGAAATGAAAACATATATTAATACATTTTCGGAATTAGGCAAAGAAGGATGTAAAAAAAATCTTATAAATTAAATATCTTATTGAAAGTATAACTCAAGTTAAATGAAAAATTGATAAATTGAGTGAGCAATGTTTGTGTATTCTTTAGGGGGTAAAAAAGATTCTAGTGGAAAAGACTAATCCCAAGAACCTTGGTCTTTGGGCAACTAAGAAACTCTTAGAAAGAGGTTACTAAAAATGTCTTCTATTAAGACAATTCAAATTGTCAACAGAAACATACTCAATATTTGAATTCCTAACAAATCATAATTTAAATTCCCCCCTCCTATGAACAGATTTAGGACAGAGGATGAGGGTGTCCAAACTCCCACTTGGCCTGGGTCTGAGGGAGTTACTAAAACTCAGGACATTCAGTGCTAAAACCAGGAAAGTCCCAGACAAACTGGGATGACTTGCTCATCCCATGGAGATTACGTAGAGGATACAACCCAATACTATCCTGCCTTCCCTGGTTTCCCTATGGAGGTTACATGGGGGATACGACCCAAGACTATCCTGCCTTCCCTGGTTTCCCTATGGAGGTTACATAGGGGATACTATCCAGTACTATTTGGCCTTCTCTGGTTACCCTATGGAGGTTACATAGGGGATATGACCCAAGTCTACACTGCCTTCCCTGGTTTCCCTATGGAGGTTACGTGGGGGATATGACCCAATACTATCCTGCCTTCCCTGGTTTCCCTATGGAGGTTACATAGGGGATACGACCCAATAATATCCAGCCTTTCCTGGTTTCCCTATGGAGGTTACAAAGGGGATAAGACCCAGTACTACCCTGCCTTCCTGTTCTCACTCTTTAAGGCCAAAGTCTATATAGATACATAACATCAACAATTCAAAAGTTTAGTCTTTAAAGCATCCTCCTGGGTCCTTGATAATGGTGGACAACACAATACTCTAGATGAGAGGGTGGCAAACAGCAAAGCTTCCCCTTTGAGTAACAGACTTTTGGTTAATATTTGTGCTCAATGTATCTTTAGGGAACTAGAAGCTGGTGGGAGAATGGGATGTCTCTTTAAAGACCGAATGGGGGCTCAGCATCAAGATCAGTTCCTCTCCGAATACAGTGACATGCACTTGACTGTTCCTTCCTGTGATGCCAACAGTGGACCAGAAATCATTTACAACCAGCACATCGCATGGTCCAGCCTCAGTCATGGATGTGTGAACACTGTGCATTCAACTAACAGGCTTTCAGGAAACATCAATTTTTGCCAGACACCATATTAAGACTAGAAGAAAGATGACAGGACTTGTCTCTGTTCTCAAGAAACTACAGTATTCAGAAATGTTCTTAGAGATCACAGCCCTTAGACCAGTGATTTCAACCAGTGTGCACTGAAAATGCTTAAAGATCATTCATTAAATTATTTTTGAAAGAATTGCAAAGCACAGTAAGTATATTCTTTTTATGACTCTTTTTCTCAGCAACATAATTTAAATACACAAGTTTAACAATAGGTTTGAGTGTGCCATGAGATTAAAAAAGGTTTAAAAAGACTGCTTTAGACTGTTTCGCAAGTGACTTTAAGGTCTTACTCCATTTTTAAAAAATATAAAATTGGGGCTCGTCACCTGTGGCTCAAGTGGCTAAAGTGCCAGCCACATACACCTGATCTGGCAGGTTCACATCCAGCCCAGGCCACCAAACGACAATATGGGCTGCAACCAAAAAATAGCCGGGCGTTATGGCAGGAACCTGTAGTCCGAGCTACTTGGGAGGCTGAGGCAGGAGAATCGCTTGAGCCCAGGAGTTGGAGGTTGCTGTGAGCTGTGATGCCAGAGCACTCTACCCAGAGTGACAGCTTGAGCTCTGTCTCAAAAAAATAAATAAATAAATAAATAAATACAAATTTGGAAATAGTACATGATGCTCTGAGTGTGGCTTATGGAAAGGGAGGATGGGAAAGCTCCAATCAGCAAATCTTTACTCAAATAAAACACCTGGGACTACATCTGAAGAGTGGTAAATAAGCGAATACACCTTATACATTGTAAGTTTTTTAAAAAGTTAATGTATGTATGTATCTTTTGTATGATTTTCTCTTGAGAATTCCTTTTGTCAGTTCTGGCCATGATCTTCATGGATAAGACTTCAAGTACAGTTTTAATTTCAGAAAGTGGGTTCACTCATTCTCAATTAACCCTTTTGCTATTTGTATAATATCTTGAGTTTAAAACCCTCCCATAACAGACATCGGCATGGGGTAGATTCTACTGGACTCTAACGCTTAAGATTCTTGTCTAAAAAATGTGGACAGCTAGGAGAATATGTAGGTGGGGGGTGGAAGAACAGGGTGAAGTGTTGATACAAAGAGGCTGTGGCGGAGGTTAACACAAGAGTGTGACAGGAAAGATTTATTTAGAACAAATTCTCAAATTATGGTCAGGTCACCCCTGGGGGACCTTTCCAGAGGGTCCATGAGGTCAAAATTATTTTCATAATAATACTAAGAAATTGTTTGCCTTTTTCATTCTCATTCTCTCAGGAGTACACAGTGAAGTTTTCCAGAAACTATGTGATGTGGGATATGACAGCAGACTGAATGCATCTGTCTTCTATTAAGCCAGGCATTAAAGACATTCGTAAAATGTAAAACAATGACACTCTTCTCACTATTTCTGTTTTTAAAAATGTAACTATTTTTCATGAAAAATGCATTAAATAATGTACTTTGGTCAAAATTAAATGATGGTTTAAATGATGGTTAACCACATATCATAGCTTATAAAAAGCTTAAAAAATTATTTGAACAATAATTTTTAATTCAACTTTTTAATATGTTGTTTAGAATATTGAATCCTCATTTATAAGTGAAATATGTTTGTAATTTCCCTTTGTAATACTATATTTTTTCCAATTAAAAATGCATTATTCATGTTAGCATACATATTTATTTGTTATTTTAATGAATAACATTTATTATTGGGTTTTAGTGAATAAGTATTTTTTAAATTTCTGTTTTAATGTCTAAGATATATGTATATTAATATATAATTCATATATTCAAAAGCTTTACAGAGTCCACAATAACATTTAAGAATGTAAAGAGGTCCTACGACCAAAAAGTTTGAGATGTACCAGGTTAGGCCATATTGAAAGACCAAAAATGCCAACTAAAGAGTTTAATTTTAGGCTTAATGAGACTAATTTCTACCCAGGGTTTTGCTACTTCACCTTCACTTTTCCTTCCCCTCTTCAGTCACCTTGTAATACTGGGTGAGTGGTCCACTCCTATGCCAATTCTCCTCCAGCTGAATTTTAAATTACTCAGGCACAGAAGGCACCTCTGTTCTTTATTGCTGGGGGAGAAAAATTTTCAGAACTCAATAGAATTCACTGTTGGAAAAACATTCTCCCTCCTTCAACACCAAACACATCTTTCCCTCCTCAAAGTTGGTAAAGTTAACCACACATCACAGCTTTTAAAAAGCCAAGACTTGCAAAAGCAAACACACGGTAAAATGTGGGAAGTGCGTTTACAATGGTGCAAACTTCAGAGCATCTGAGCTGATAGAACTGTGATCAAAGCAATGAGCTAGTCAGCAAGTGTTTGTGCATCTCACTTCCCAAACCGCACTGTTCAGGACAGGCTGGAGAGAGGATCAAAATTAAAAGAAAGCAAAAATCTATTTGCACACGAACAGAGAACAGCACAATAAAATACTCAGGAGATGATGAGAGAGGGAGAGAGAGAGTAGGGTGGAGGGGATAAAGAATTATGAATGAATGACTAATATTCATTAAGGTGCAAGGAGAACTATTCATGTTATAAATGGAGGTTTGAGTAGTTACTTTTATGCAATTGCTACATGCAATCATTTTTTCTCTTGTAAAGGTGGCAGATTTTAAAAGAAAACCAAATGAACCATTCCAATTTTCTTTCACAAGTGATCCTTAACTCATTCCTGATAATTATATTACTATTTTTTTTAACCAGTACATTTTATTTCTTCTATCTTGTTAGCAAATATGGTTGATTTAAAAAAGAAAAATTCTACACATGATTAAAAACCAGTTAAGTAGGTGCAGGAAGACCAGCAGCCAAGGAAAATATTCAGCCTGTATGTAAGAGTATGGCTGTTCTAGTTGTTAAAATATTGAAACACTTCTATAATAATGATAAAGTGTGTGTGAACACATATGGTACACATAAATACTTCCTAGCAATGACGATTAAAATTATTTAGTAGGAGTAATATAAAAAGCCCTACCTTTTTACTAAGTTTAATGTCTAAAGACAACCTAGTTGCATATAAGACCTTATATATTGTCTCTAGCATAAGAAAAAAAATGATGAATAAAGATGAAACTCAAGATCATTATCCCTTCATGGTTTATTGCTGCAGGTGTATAGGGGGGAAAAATTGTCTTGGAGATGCACGGCGCCAAAATAAGAACTCCAAAACTTTCTTTGGAAGAGAGTAAGGAAAAAAATGCCTCTGAATTGATTAATTTCTCTTCAGGGACCTGACTTTTAATACAAAAAAGGATCTGAAATTAAAACCAGAGTGAGTGTGACCTCCAAAGTCTACCTGCTTTCAGTCAGCCTCTATGAAAAGCTCTTTTGTTAAAACTCTTAAGAGTTCATGCACAAAAACTTCATACTAGTTCAAGCTAAAAGTAAACTCAAGAATTAAGATATATAGGCAAATACAGCATAAAAAGGTACCAGTGGCATTTTTGAGTTCTCCTGATTTTCTCACTCATCCAGTTGATAATGCTGCATGGGTTTTTTTTCTTAATGCTTAATAATATTTTAAGACATACTAAGATCAAAAATGTAAATGATAATTACAGTTACTGCTACCACCACCACCACTGCCAGAGCCTAGAAAAACTCTGAATCTGCTCAGCGGTCACCCCCTAACCCCTCTGACCCTCATCCCCTCCACTACCCACCACTCACACCCCAGCAGTGGCCTCCACCCTGCCTCAGTTTACCCTTCTGACCGCTGCCTCTGCCAAGAGCACTCTCTCTCCAGACAGCCTCATGGCCAACTTCCTCTCTTCATTCGGGGCTCCCCTCCAATGTCACTTCTTCAGAAATGTCTAACCCTGACCACACTGTGTCTGACAGCTTCCCCAATTCCTGCCACTTATTATCCCACAACCTAGTTTTTTCTTTTACCATAGCACTGATCACTAGTAGCAATATTCAAATTACTGAAGAGCCAGTACAGCAAAGGCACTAACCAGTGGAACAGCTGCCACAGACAACCTGATTAGCTTATTAGCTCATTAGCATATATGCATATTACCCTGACATGCTTTATATTATTGTTACTGTGTTTCCCATCTGTTTTCCCAACTAGAAGGTAACTTCTAGGAAGATAGGGACTCTAACATTCACTGCTCTGCCACAGGGGACGATGACTGTCAGGCACACCACAGGTGTACAATAATCATTTATTGAAATAAGAAACTAAGTAATTTCTGTGTATCTATGTTTTAATAAATTTTAACAATTTTTCAGAAGGGCAAAAAATATTCTTATATGAAATGTGGCCATGCAGCAATTTATTCCAAGACTATATAAATGTGCACACACACAGAGTTTTATAGCATTAGCTCTAAAGAAGGATCTAATACCTTAACACCTTAATATCTATAATAACATCTTTGACGATTCCGAGGTCACATGCAAGGCTTCACATATATATCAACTGCCCCAAAGACTCCATCTAGTTCTGATTGATTATGCTGTGGAAGATCTAAGGGGAGAGGAATTTCTCTAAGAAAATAAATAAACTTTACTGAAATGTAAAATGTGAAGCCCTAATTCAAATTGCATGCAGAGATAGTGAAATGCTATCTTCTCTTTCCTTTCAACAGAGCAAAACAACATCTCCTATGTAGGAAATGGTAGAAATGAATCTTACCAGTACCGTGATGCTTATTTTAATCATGAGAAAAAATGAGTATTAACAAAATACTGGTAAATAAGGAAGTAATAAACACAGAGTAATTGGAGCAACTGCAATGGTCAAATCTCTATGTTGAGTGCCCATGACCTGCCAGGCACTATGCCCAGGGCAGTGTGCACATGACCTGTAATGCCCAGAACTACCAGATGCCACTCCTAAAAGCAGAGTTGAAAAAGGCCAAGAAACTTTTCTTGGAGACTTGAAAGTAAGGTAATATTGATCATTACAGAATCTGCTCAAGGAAAGGAAGAAGAAAATGCTATTTCAATTGCTTAATGAAGAAATCAAGGAGAAAAGAATTTAAAGACTGAAAATTAGGCCCTTTGACTCACATTCACAGGAGTCCTTGTCTTTTGAGGTTAAGTAATCCCATATGTTCTTAATTTCACCACGATCTTGACTCGAAATAAAAATGGTAAAAGGAAGCTAAAACCACACTTAATCCAAACCTTATCTATTAAAAAGACTTTGCTAAATAACCATTTATCCTTGATAATACTCCTGCCTAGAGTTAGATAGAATACTTATGCCTCCTCATTCTTGACTCCCTCTCCAATAGTGATTTGTAATATGAATTCTCAACTAAAGGATATTGTCCAGATTATGGATAAAATGGTCAGAATACGATTACATTGATTCCTTGCTTGCTTTTTCACTTGTTGCACATATAAATTTCAAATCAAGACTACTGTACTAGAAAAGAAAAATCAGGTTAAGATTAAAATGGCATTGACAGGAAGCATATTGCAGAAAAATAGAACAAGATTAATATTGCTGGAAGATGGTGATTAGGAAACGAGGAATGAGGAAAAACCAGCAGCGTTCCTACAGCTGGTGACATTCCAGGCCTTGCGCAGCATCAGGAGTCATGTGAGGCTGCAAGAAGAAGAGGCCAAGGGCTGACAACAAAAGCCACAGTTAGCGACACATGGGACCAATTCTGCTGACTGTGTCCCTGTGTCCCAGCGCACCTGACAGTGGACTGAAAGAGTCAGATTTCAGGACCGAGTTTCCTGACCACATTGTCTTCCCCTTAGGTTATTACTAACCAGCTTTTCACAACACCAGTTAACACCTTGAAAATCTGCTCCCACACAGCCATCCCATCTGGATTGTGTTATTCCCCTTTACCTGCCATCCCCTGTGTTTCTTTAATCCAGGGGAATGGGACAAATTTTAATCATGTCCTAAAACAGTAAGAGAAGCAACATGACTCAAAGAATTAAAAAGAGAATAAAAATCTTGCTTCTGAAATATAAAATCCTGGTGTGTCACCAGCAGGTTATGTGGCCTGGAGAAAAGTGCAGCGAGTATCTGTGCTCCAACATTCTTCTCCAGCTTCGAGAGAATAAAGTATTTTTACATAATCACAAAGTGTACCAATATGAGTGGTTGCCAAAAAGCTTCCTGGTAATTTTTAGCTATGGGATGGTGGATACGTGTCTATGATAAATTTTTAAAATATGATGTGACAAAGAAATTACTAATAATATCTTAAAATTACTTTTTATTTGAAGTTTTTAATTGGTTTAGTAACTTATTGTGATAACTATGTTAATGATGTTTGTGGAGGAAAAAGAAAAAAGACTAGGAACTTTAATGCCAATTAAATTCATTAAAGGTGGAAGAACTATTTCCAAATAGGCAGCATTCTTCTCCCTATGATATTGATTCCGAATGACTCACCCAGCACGAATCAGTACTAGTCCTGGTTACCATATTTAATCATGATTTCAGAAATATGTCAAATCATCAAAGGGATACCATCACAAATGACATGCTGGAAGAAAAGAACAGTGCCAAACGTTTAAAAGCCTAATTTGTATTGTGTCCTACCTAGTTACCATTATCTTTGAAAAGTAATATAACTGCAGCTTTATGCATTTAATTTGGGTCCTAGATATTTGCAGACAGGGGCAGTAGCAGATTGTAGAGAAATGTATTTGTGTAGTTCCTCAAAGGAAGTTTTCTTTTTTTTTCCCCAAAAGAGCATGGACTGGTCACCAGATGTGGAGCCCATATGGCCCCTGAGCACAAGAGCCCTGGAACAGAGAACACAGCTAACCAGGTCGGGGGGAAAACAGCATCCTGAGATGATGGACAAACATCTTTTACTGACTTTCCAAAAAAAATAGATGAATCATTTTATTTTTAAACCTAAAAATATGGCATGGCCATTTTCTCCAACTCTTCTAAAATTTTTTTTTCTTTTTAGCTTGAAAGGAAATTTATCCAGATGCAATTTATTACATGGTCTGAGTTCTGTCCTTTTCCCATACAACTCATGTTGAAGTTAAAACAAAAAAAAACTAAATCAGGAAAAGATAGTAAGATTCCTTTAACTAGTACAACATTAAATTTCATTTTCTGTAACTCTCAAGAAATGGTTACAGTTAAGCAGTTAGTAAGACCTGTACATTCCCTTTCTTGGTTATCTCTTGTATTTAATCTTTCCTCCCCAGGTGTTAACCCTGTCCACACACACACACGTCTCACATTTGCACCCTGCTACACTAAAAGCTCTTGCAGCATGCTGTGGGTTCTCAGAACGGGGCGCCTTGGTACATACAGTTCCCACTGCTTTGCATTTCTTTCCCACCCTTTCCTAACTGGCAAATTTCCTTTCATCCTTCAAAACACAGTTAACTGTTCATAGACATCGTGTTCGGCCTGCCTAGTCCCACTGCCCTGAGACCGCCAATCTGGCAAGGCTGTGTTAGCCACAGAAGCTGAGCCCACCCTTCAGCTTTCCCTTCAAAGCCTGGACAGGTGACTGAAGCCATTCGTATTCCCTCTCTACCAGCTGTAGATGCCTCAGTAACCTCAGTTAACAAGTAACCTCAGTAGATGCCTAGCTCAACCCTGACTGAATTCCTGACACGTGAAATTGTGAGCTGTAATAAAATGTTTGCTTTAAGCCACAAAGTTTTGGGGTAATTTGCTGTGACCCAATTGACACCCAGAAAACCCACTGCTCATAGAAAAGTATGATAATCATTTTGATATATTTTCCTGTATTTCTTCTACTTTATGTACCTGACCTTCAACTGCTTTTTCATTTTTTTATTATTGAAAAGAATTGGGTTCATAGTACATACGCAGTTTTGTTTTACACACCCCTATGAATAAACTCTTTTCCATTAACAATACGTGATTAACATTTCTCCACCTCATTAAAAATATTCTTCAAAGGCCAGGCTTGAGCCTCCTGGCACTCTGGAAGGCTCAGGCTGGTAAACTGCCTGAACTCAGGAGTTGGAGGCCAGCCTGAGTAAGAGCAAGACCCCGTCTCTAAAAATAGCAATAAAAGGGTGGCGCCTGTGGCTCAGTGAGTAGGGCGCCGGCCCCATATACCGAGGGTGGTGGGTTCAAACCCAGTCCCGGCCAAACTGCAACAACAACAACAAAAAAAAAATAGCTGGGTGTTGTGGCGGGCGCCTGTAGTCCCAGCTGCTCCGGAGGCTGAGGCAAGAGAATAGTGTAAGCCCAAGAGCTGGAGGTTGCTGTGAGCTATGTGACCTCACGGCACTCTACCGAGGGCAGTAAAGTGAGACTCTGTCTCTACAAAAAAACAGCAATAAAAATAGCAAGGCATTGCAGCAGGTGCCTGTAGTCCCAGCTACTTGGGAAGCTGAGGCAAGAGAATCGCTGGAACTCAAGGTTTGAGGTTGCTGTGAAGCTATAAAGCCGTGGAACTCTACCCAGGGCATCAAAATGAGACCCTATCTCAATAAAAGAAAAAATTCTTCAATAACTTGACATTTAACCACTACATAATGCTTTCCATCAACTTCCTGCTGTAAAACCTCAGGTTGCTACTAATTTTTCTTTATTATAAATAAAATTGTAATTAACATCTTTCAACACAAATTATATCAGCATCTCTGACAATGTTCTGGGTTTGTTTGTTTGTTTGTTTGTTTGTTTGTTTTTGAGATAGCGTCTCACTTGGTCAGCCTGGGGTAAAGTACTGTGGGGTCATAGCTCACAGCAACCTCAAACTCCTGGCTCAAGAGATTCTCTTACCTCAGCCTCCCAGAGTGCTAGGATTATAAGAGTGAGCCACCTTGCCCAGACAATTATGTTTTTTTTATTTGTATGAATGGATTCTTTTTTCTGTAACGAATTCTTTACTTGTTATGTAGCTTACTCTTTGTGTTTATGACAAATACTTCCTATTTTCTTTGTTTATTTTGGAGTGATTTGTTATTATCCTATATAAAAATTTTAGAGGTAATAATAGCAGCTAAAATTTATTGTGTTTTCTCTGTGACTGGGAAAGTGTAGGCACTTCACATAATTTTTTGTATTATAAAGACTTAATGAGTTTGCTTGCCTCCAATTTACAAATGAAGAAACTGTGGCTTAATGAGGTAAATAATTTCCACCAATATCACTCAGCAAGTCAAGAGCAGAATTCAGGTCCAAAACCTTCTGTCATTAAAGTTCTTTCTCTTAATCACTAAGCTATACTGTTACCAAATCTGGTGATTTTCCCTCTTTGTGATTACTGCCATGGCTTAGTTTGTAATGTTCTTCCCTATTCCAAAATAAATCAGATGCTTACCAACATTTTCTAGTAGTTTCCTTTTGGTTCTTGTTTTTTTCTTTCTTTCTTTTTTTTTTTTTTTTTTTTTGAGACAGAGTTTTACTTTGTCGCCCTCAGTAAAGTCCTGTGGTGTCACAGCTCACAGCAACCTCAAACTCTTAGGCTCAAGTGATCATTTTGCCTCGGCCTCTCAAGTAGCTAGGAGTGCAAGCATCCACCACAACACCCAGCGATTTTCCTTTAGAGATGGTGTCCCATTCTTGCTCAGGCTAGTCTTGAACTCATGAACTCAGGCAATCCACCTGCCTTGACCTCCCAGAGGTGCTAGGATTATAGGCGTGAGCCACTGCATTACCTGGTTTTAGTTTTCCTATTTACATTTTAATATAGTAGTAACCCCCTGTAGGTTGTTCTTTGCCATTTATTAAATATTCTTTCTTTTGCTACTGGTTTTATCAAATACAAAAATTACTAAAATAGTTCTGCACCTGTTTGTGAATTATGTGGCAGCAGTACCACATTATTGCGACTATTTTTGATTAGAGGGAGGTGATTAATTGTAGAGTTAAAAATGAAAAAAATAAAATAAAAAATGGTTACTAAAATATTGATCAATATCATTAATATATAATTGATACATAATTAATATAATTGATAAGCTGCTAAGTATTATAATGTGTATTAAATTAGAAATCTTTCACCCAACATTGTTTTTCCATTGGCTATTTTTAAGAATAACAGAATCAAATTCTTTAAAAATTTTTTACTAGGATTCTAATTAACCTTAAAGTAAACTCATAAAATAAGTGGAGAGAAGAATTTTACTGAACAGCTGCTATATGACAAGTGAAAAAAACAGCAGTAAAAAGGCACATGGAATCCTACCTTGGGAGAGCTAAAAAGATACAAAATTTATATGAGTAAATTAATTAAATTAAATTAAATACAGTGACCAGGAAAGCATCCAGGAAAGGAAGCTACTTTGGATATGAAGGAGAAGAGAAGGCATGGGTAGAGAGATGACCAGAAAGCAGCACGTGCAGAGGCCAAGGGCAAGGACAGAATCAGATCCGCACAGCAAGGTCACTGTGACTGTTTCATTGCAATGGTCACCTCTGCCTCCAGAAACAAACCAACCTACCAAAATCCACTTATCCAAGTAAAAATAATAACCAAATTATTTTTAACCCCCCTATACAGTTATGGGTTATTATATGTTTCTGTGGTCATTTACCCCTAATCTTAAAAAGGTATTCCTAATGGGTATATCTCAGTGATCACCTACTACAAGGCTGACCTATCTGCAATGCTTTTTAAGCATTTTATCTTCCTAAGGAAGAAGATGAAGCACATGGTCAACATATGGGAGAATGACTCCCTATGAGTGACCTGTGAGTGACATCTGTGAGGGACCTCTGGGAGAGCTCTCTGTGAGTGACCTCTGGGAATGACCTCTGGGAGTGCCTCTGGGAGAGACTTCTATGAGTGACCTCTGGGAGACTCATCTGTGAGGGACCTCTGGGAGAGACTTCTATGAGTGACCTCTGGGAGACTCATCTGTGAGGGATCTCTGGGAGAGACTTCTATGAGTGACCTCTGGGAGACTCATCTGTGAGGGACCTCTGGGAGAGACTTCTGTGAGTGACCTCTGGGAGACTCATCTGTGAGGGACCTCTGGGAGACTCATCTGTAAGTGACCTCTGGGAGTGACCTCTGGGAGACTCATCTGGGAGTGACCTCTGGGAGGGACCTTTGTCAGTGACCTTTGTCAGTGTCTCCTATGTCCTTTTAGCTGAGCATCCCCTGACCTTCAATCATGGAGATTCTTCTTATCACCATTCATCAATTTTGTATAAAAGAACATCCATTAAAATTTCAGCTGAGGAAAGATGACAAAATAAGTACAATTTGAGAAAAGGGTTTTGTATATGAGGGATGTGAATATGCATTTTTAAATAAAGAGGTTTGACAATGCAAGTAAAGCGCTTGACCCTACTTCCTGGCACTTGGCAAGATGTCAGTAGGGGTAGATAAAGTGGAAATGAGAATCAGCTATATTATAACTTCAGTACAAACATTTCGTAAAAACTTCAGAATGATTTCACAGGAAAGGGTGGAAATGGAAGTGCATCACCTAAAGAAAAGTGATAAGGGGTTGTGACAAGACTCATAGATTTTACAAGATTAGACAGAATTATAGTCATGACCAGCTGTATCCTCCTACCTTTACTGTGACCTTTCACAACAAAAAGGGAAAATTCAGGTTACATTAGTGTTCATAAAGTTGAGTTATCTATAACTCATTATTCTCCCATGTGCATGAAAACATACATTCTGTATGTCTAGGGTCACTTACACTCTCATCCAGTTACAGGATGACCTCTATGTTTTTTACAATCCTCTCCCTTCACTAAATACCCCATCTTTTAAGTTGTTTCCCAGAAATAATGGATTTCTGTAAAAGACAGTTGAGATTCTGAAGGCCCCAGGGCAGACTTCCTGAAGCCAAGACTCGCCTCCCCTTCCACCTGCCCAAGGCACGTGGCTCCTCCTTAAAGAGCCACAGCCTCCCTTCATTTGTTATTCAGGGAGATAAATTTGAGCCAGATTTTCCCATCCTCTCAACAAGAAGAGACCTCCTTTGTGGTAATCCTTGGCAGGATTCTTGGCAATCCTTGTTGACTCAATAATTTGATCTTTGTGCCGTGAGCAACTGAACCTACTATGAAACCCCCTTGCAGCTTCCATAACAATCCTCTGTGGCTTCCACAATAAAATCACCTCTTTGGTGAATTTGATGAAGATAAAATAGATGAAAATATTGGTGAATCAGATATTTAAAATCTCAGATAATGGAGATATAATTTGGAAATAAAATTAGACAAACATGTGTCACTAAAAAGAACTACACAGTCTGCTTACAGGTCAAGCATATTCCAAGTGAAGGTGCAGCATTAGACAAATAAGTGATCAGATGCCAGACTGGTGGTGCTGGTCTCGTGGTGGAGGGGTCAGATGCACACAACTCCAAGCATCCTACAACTGCTACATATTGTTATGGATGGATATACACTCTGACATATTATGACAGAAACCATTCATGGGTTAAAATATATACCTCTTATCAATTAATCACTTTTAAAAAATGCTTCTTAACATTTAACAGAGTGCATCAACCTATTAATGCTCCAAATTTATAATTATTACAGGTCTTATTAATGTTACAAAAAATTCGGCATTTGTTCCCTGAAGCCCCACCAGAAAAAACACGTACACATCCAGACACTTTCTAAATCCATTTCCTTCTCAACTAAGTTTAGGCTGCGAGGAGCTTTGTCTACTTTAGGGCGATAGAGACAGAGTTTCCCAGAGCCAAAACAGATTGCAGCTGCTGCTGGGTTTGTCCCTTGCTCTCTCACCTTGAAAAGAAGTTGTCCCTACCCCTGAAGAGACATGGCTTTGAACTGGGACTGTTCCCTACCTCTTCCAACAGTTGCTGGGTACCTTTCTAATAGGGTGCCAAGGGGCCCACCCAAGGATGCCAAAATCTGTTACTGAAAGTTTGGCACTTGTCCTCAAAAGCTGCATTGAAAAACGGAGTGAAGAGGCTTGAGGAGAAGGTCAGAGAAGTTCATTAATTTATTGGCAAATGAGGAGGCTGGTAGACTCCTGTCTCAAAAATACCATTACCCCCCTTCTGAACAGACGCACAGAGATTTTAAAGATTCTGATTGATCCAATAATCCCCATTTGGTCTAAGACGATGGTGGCTTCTGCCCAGATTGATCCCATCGTCCACTAAAACAATTTTGTGATCTCCACCCAGATTAAACCCTTCTTCAGCTAAAACGTTCTTCTGACCTCACCCAGAGAATCCCCTTGAGCTATCACCTGTGGCACAAAGAACAAAAGACATTCCACTGGCCTAAGATGTAGGTTTTAGTTTAGGGGGGCAGGTAAGGGGGTTTTGAAAAGACAGAAAACATTTTTACCCTTCTTTTCCACAGGCCATTCTCTGTGACATTAACAGATTACTGTTTGTCCCTTCTCACTGTATAATACAACCTCCTCAATAGCTCAGCTCCTAACCATCAGAGAAATGTGAATCAAAAGCACTCTGAGATATCACCTACCCCAGTGAGAACAGCCCACATCACAAAATCCCCAAATTGCAGATGCTGACATAGATGTGGAGAAAAGGGAACACTTCTGCACTGCTGGTGGGATTGCAACTAATACAACCTCTGCAGAAAGAAGTATAAAGAATTCTCAAAGAACTAAAAGTGGACCTTCCACTTGATCCTATAATCCCATTACTAAGGATCTACCCAGAAGAAAAAAATTATTTCACCACAAGGACATTTGCATTAGAATGTTTACTGCAGCTCAGTTCACACTTGCAAGACCTGGAAGCAACCCAAGTGCCCATGAACCCATGAACAGATTAACAAACTGCAGGATGTGTACCCCGTGGAGTACTGTTCAGCCATAAGAAAAGATGGAGACTCTAAATCTTTTGTGTTTACCTGGATGGAACTGAAACACATTCTTCTTAGTAAAGTATCACAAGAATGAAAAAACAAGTATCCACTGTACTCAATACTAATATGAAACCAATATATAAATAATTACACACCCTCATGAAAGAAAAACCCAAGCATAGTCTAGTGAGGGGAAGGGGAGAGGAGAATAGGGGAAAAGGAAGAAGACGGGTGATTGGCGGGAGCTCGCCTGGTGCGCACAGGGTGAAGGTGTCAGCACACCCCAGCGAAGGGCTCAGCCACAACTTGAACTTCACCTTAGAAATGAAAACAATGTAATCCAAACATTTGTACCCCATATTAATCTGAAATTTAACAAAAGAAAAAAACACATAAAATAATGTCATGATAGTATATTGTTCTCTAATAAAGACACAGACATTTTTGAAGGTAGTAAAAAATAATGTTGCTTTATGTTTCAAAGAAGGTAGCTCAGATCTTTTTTTTTATTTGCTCATTGATTTATCCTTGGTGACAAAGAACGGTGTTTGGAATCTAGTAAGTGCTCAGTAAATACTGTTAGGCTGAACGAATGAATTTTATGTTATGGCTACATAAGAAATAGCCTCCCTCTGGTTACCTGAGGCCTTATTGCCTTAGCACTCATACAAAAGCAAAATGTCTTGGCTTCTAAACTTTGGCCTACGTTTTCTTATTTTTTTTACTCAACTATTTCAACATGCTGAGCAGCAACACATTGCATTACCCTTTCCTAGTCAGTATATGAGTTATTCTTAAGGAGAATTTAAGTCAGGTGGGCCCCCTTAGGAACTATTTTGGTTAGGAGAAAAGAGTGATGATGACGTGTGCTTTGGTCGGTGTATTTTTTATATTTATGCAGCTTTTTTCTAAAAAGTTACCTTTATGAGATTACTGCTAATATACTTTTTTCTTTTCTCTTTTTCATGAAAGCTATAATCTTATAGAAAACGTCTACAGGGGAAAAAGCAAATCTATCAAACAAAAGTTACCAAAAAAAAAAAAAAAAAAAAAACTAGAAATATACATATTAAGTTTCATGTAATTATCTTCCTCCTATTCCCAAAAGACCTTAACATACTCTATTTGTATAAATTTTGTTTTTGAACTTCATAATGTTTTTCTATCAAAAAGAATGTAAAGTGAAAAAAGAATAGTTATCACATATTCAATAAAATTGAAGAAAAATTCTATATTTTTCAGTAAAAATTGATAACCAGAAATGTCAAACACAAATTTTTCCAATTTAATTTCCTAATTCTTTTTATTTAAAAATTAGGAATCCAAAATGTTGCAAAGAAAACTTCAAAATACTTAAAGAAAACAAAATAGTAACACCAACCTAAATAACTGAAAAAAAGACCACACGGTTCCTAGGCAGGCTAACTGCTCAAAGAAATCTTTTATGTTCTCTTCTAAAACCACAATAAAGATATTTTAAATCACGTGGGTGGATAATAGTAGCAATAGCTCCAGTGGCAGGGTAGTCATGTATCGATTTTTATGTACAAAGAAAAAAAGTCTTTTCCCCTAGAATAGGCTTTTTGGCAATTTCTTTTGCTTATTTGCTAAGAGCTCAAAATCAGGAGATAAAAATCCAAGAATAATGTTCCTATATTTTGTGTTAGGGAAGACTCCTGTTAAAAACACATGGTACAGTCCATATATAATTGCCCAGCTGTAGATTTTTTTCTGTACAGACAAGAAATGACATAAATTACTCTAGAACAGTGATTTGAAAATCACTGGTGTGCACAAGATCGTAGGTGTACTGCGAAAATTTGTAAAGTTCATTAATTAAATTATTTTCAAACAAATTTCAAGCACAGTAATTATATTCTTTTTTTTTTTTTTTTTTTTTACTCTTTCGTTTGATCAACTTAATTTAAGTGTGTGTGGAAGTTTAACTATAGATTCAAGTGTCCCGTGAGATTAAAATGGTTGAAAAACACTGCTCTGGAAGAAGTATTTGCCTTATGTTTGTAAAATGACACTGCAATACTAGACTAACAGTTTTAAACTAGCAGTTCTCCAACTGGAAAGCCCTGATTAAAGAAAGTGCCAAGGAGGGCTATGCGAGTACTCCTCCTAAAATATGTCTCTCTGTAGGAGATGTACGCCATTTGACATTCTGGAGAAAAATCGGCAGACAGACTGATAGATCAGCTTCCAGCTCAGGAGTCTCCCACTTCTCCTGCCCTTCCATTTCTGCTGAGGGTCCTTTAAAATGGAAGTAACGTGCAGGGTAACACAGGGGGACACCAAGGCGCCACACTGCAGAGAATCACAGAGAAAGCCGCACCCATGCCTGATCCTACTATGTTTAGTTCCCATGAAGGTTAAGCTAAACGCTAGCACGCAGAACCCTAAGCAGAAGTATTCTAGATATGCAGCCAGCCTAAGCTTTTTCTGAAGCTTCCTTCAGAAAAACAAGGCTTTAGGTTATACCCAAGATGTCCTGTGAATGGGCAGGAGCAAGACTAGGTTTCGCCAAGGCTGACTAACATTAAAAAAAGAGAAAACATCAAGTAGCAGTGCTATTCCTTTCGCTCTTAGGAATCCATATGTTCAAAAAAGAAAGAAAGAAAAACATTCCAGCAACCATCGGGGTGGCCAACAAGGTACAAACAACTAGAGGGAATGGCTCGGGAGAGAGGATTCCATCCGTGCAGGGAAGAACAAGTCATTACTATTTCCCCTTTTGGTCAAGCAAACCAGAATGGTTGTATCCTTGTTTTTCACTAATTTGAAGACCCACCCACATGTGCCGTAAGCCACTGGCATAAAATGTGTATTTGAAACTTTTTTGGTAGAACCACAAAATGCTAAGAACCAAAATTGTTAGCCTTGAACTTACTTTGCCTGATTACAAACTCTGGCTTCCAGCTGGAATAACACATGATATCATTGCTTCCGCAGCCAGCCCAGTTTAAAAGCAGGTTGACATAGCCTATGTGTTCGATTCCCAATTTCTAAGCACATGCTTGACACAAATTCACCAACTCCAAATCTGGCAAAGTGCCTACCATGGGCAAAGAAACAAAAGTTCATTGGCGTCATTTTATATTTTCTATTTCTTTTATTATTCAAAAACACAATACTTTGATAGAAGAGATGGGCACATTGAATAGTTATTTCGATGAATGTGAATATTTGAATGAACTATTTCATTGAATAAATATTTCCATAACTATTGAAATGTTGCCCATCTCTTCTATCAAAGTATTATGTAGAAATAACTATTGTACAAGAGAAAGTAAAATTGAGATGATATTTTCTCATGGAAAAATGTATCAGTCATCAGGGTTGAATTAAAAGCTTGCCAATGAGTAAAACTCAAGATAAAAATCTAACCTAAAGGCCAAATTTATAGATATATCAAAGAAAAACATATTAGTGGGAAACTGCACTTTTGTGATCTCGGTACCCATAGTGAAAGTTGTCAGTTTAAACACATACATACTGAACCTTTTATTAATGGTTTATTATTGTGTTTTGGAACCTTTTAATCTTAATGTGCAATGTGATTAAAAACTTTTATCCGAATAAGAAAAAGTATAACAGGAGTGTGGAGGAAAGTGGCCAAAAGACATTTTGACACCTCGCCTCAAGAAAGATATTCCAGTAATTGTGCATAGTAACAAAGGGCATGGCTTCAGGATCGGGCAGATCTGAGTTTTAATCTGGCTTTCATGTCTTAATAGAGAGGTAGGGTCATGGTCAAATTCACAGCTTGTCTAACCTGTGCTATATAGTTCTCAAGTTTGAATCGGCAGTTCAAGAAATTCATTTAAAGGCCTGGCGGCTCACACCTGTAATCCTAGCACTCTAGGAGCTCTAGGCAAGAGAACTCCTTGAGCCCAAGAGTGTGAGGTTGCTGTGAGCTATAAATTCTATGAGGGTGACAAAGTAAGACTCTGTCTCAAAAAAAAAAAAAAGAAAAGAAAAAGAAAAAAATTCATTTAAAAATTGGTTGATCGTATCTAGAATTTATTTTTCTCACAGAGGCAATACTACAAATGCAGAACTTAGATATCGAGCTACAAAATCCTACTTAATCTTGTGTCCCTGAAAATGGAGAAAGTAGTACTGAAATTTAATCCACATTACAAAATAATTTGTGTGCACATCCAGGAAACCATTTATGTTTAAGTTTCATAACTTCACTGTCTAGAAGACAGTGTGTGCTCAACAGTTTGTTATGAGACAAATGAAACAAAACACTTGCTTTCTGGAAAAGGCTTTTCAGCTTTTTCCCTTTACCATTTGGGAGTGACACCTCTCTTTGCAAAGAACTAGAGGGAAAGGGCTTCCTTGGAAGGAAGGAAAGTGATGGAGAGAAGGTATATATTTTTGAGAACTAGTGAAGTTTATTAATTCTATCTCCAAGTAAGACACTATAAGACAGTGACCATCAGGTGTTCTGAATTGTGGGAAAAATGAGAGGCAGAGGTCTTGTCCATTAATAAGAGTCTAATCACATGAGCATCTAAGGATCAAGACGCCAGGCTGCTCAGATCTCTAATTCCTAATGTTCGTCATCTGAGAATTTTTCACAATACATTTCTTTGGAAAAAGTTATAATTCTATCGATTTAGTGTTGCATTAAAATAAGTTGAACCTTCATACCACCATTTCCAAATAGCCAGAATCTGGTAATGTGAAGAGCACATGCATCCAGACAATTCATTGTGCTTCCTCACTTCCCTGTGTAGTCATAAGATGATCAGAATTACAAGGCTCACAGCACAAACTCCTCTGATGAATACTGCAGCAAAAGGTGACCATGTTCATTAGCACATAGTTTGGTTGCTATCATAAAGACCCAAAATTACAGTGGCTTCAACACGATAGGGTATGTATTGCTTACCCAACACAGTGCAGATAGGTAGTCTAGGGCTGGTACAGTATTAGCACCATCACCAGAAAACCCACCATGGTCTTTCCATCTTTTGCTCACACATCCCCACATAGAGCCTCCTCTCATTATCCAGGATGACCACTCCTGCTCCTGCCCTTCTGCATTTCCGCACACAGGAAGGATGGGAGGAAGGGAAGGCATGTACCTACCCTTTAAATGCACAGCCTGAAAATGGCCCACATCACTTCTCTTAATTTACTGGAATTTGGTCAATTCTAGCTAGAGCATAGTCGTTGCTTTGAGTGGCCATATGCTATGTGAAAAGGTGAGAATACAAGCAAACAACCACAACAAGACGGCCCTCGTGCCTCTGGTAAACCACTCAAACATTTACCTGTTCGCTACCGGTAACAATTCATGGCAAGTAACCCCACATGAAGGAAGCCAAGGGCAAACCTCAGCAGGTTTGCTAAACTTTACCTACCTTACTTGCTGTTTTAATGGTTCTTAAAAGTTACAAATCATTTTTATCTCACATAGCTGAGCAAGGAACGCATCACAAGGCTCCCTGCAGCTCCCCTGTAGATAATGTCTCTGATGTGTGGGTCACTATGGTAATAGCTGCCTAACTTAGTTTTAGGAACTCAAAGTTAGCTCCTTGTCCAGTTCAAGCTGGTTGAGACCACTGACCCATCAGCTGAGCCTGTGTAAGTGTCTGATAGGTGACATTTGGACATGAGAGGGCTGAAAACTCTATCCTCAAGAATGCTAATGCCTCCATTTCCTTTTCTTAAAGCCCTAGCAGCTGAGTTACAAGCGCTGAGCCTTTAAAAAAAAATCTTTTTTTTGAGACAGAATCTCACTCTGATGTCCTGGGTGGACTGCCATGTGCCACAGCTCACAGCAACCTCAAACTCCTGGGCTTGAGCAATCCTCTTGCCTCAGCCTCAAAAGTAGCTGGGACTACAGGTGCCTGCCACAATGCCTGGCTACTTTTTCTATTTTTAGTACAGTCAGGGTCTCGCTCTTGCTCAGGCTGGTCTTGAACTCATGAGCTCAAGCAATCCACCCGCCTCGGCCTCCCAGAGAGCTAGGCTTACAGGCTTGAACCACTACTCCCAGCCAACACTGCCATTTTCTGAAGACACATCCTATGAAGAAGCAGGAAGCTTGACTGCATATGGCTCGCCATTTACCTAACTTCTGCATTCTAATCTGTCCCCACACCCATAAATATTCCTGACCCCAATTTTCAGGGAGGCAAGGGATGACACCTATCCTCCCATCTTCTTGCTTGCCACCACATGAATAAACCCTTCTTCTGCTGCAGATCATGCCATCTCAGTGACTTACATCCTGCAGGACAGGCAAGATGGGCTTGGTGACACGTGTTTATAAGCACTTCTCAAATTACCATTAGAGGGAAATTAAGACCTCTACTAACTGCAAGAGCAAACACGAAGATTCTACCTCCAAGGCTATAGCAGCACACAGGAGTAAGGTATGCAGGGTCCTCACACTCACTTATGTCATAGCCTAGTACAGAGACAGGGTGTGCAAATAAAATGATGTTAGAAGATGAGGGGCCATATGATGTTAGAAGATGAGGGGCCAAATGAAACAAAATTGGCACAAAGCCACCCAGGGAAGGCCTCCCTGGAGACACTTGAGTTTTGAACTAGGCTAGTCAGGCAAAAAGTTGAGAAAAGAACTTCTAATCAGAGGAATTAGCAATTGTAAACACCCCAAGGTGGCCAGGCATGTTGGCTCACACTGTAATTCAAGCACTTTGGGAGGCCAGGCTGGAGAGATCACTTGAACACACGAGTTCAAGACTAACCTGGGGAAAAAAGCAAGATCCCATCTCTTAAAAAAGAAAGAAAGAAAGAAAGAAATAATAATTAGCTGGCGTTGTAGCATGTACCTATAGTGTCAACCAGTCAAGAGGATCACTTGAGCCTGGGATTCTAGGCTGCAGTGAGCCATGATCGGGCAACTGCACTCCAGCCTGAGTGACACAGCAAGAATCTGTCTTCACACACACACA
Organism: Loris lydekkerianus; assembly: GCA_963574355.1. Lineage (NCBI taxonomy): Eukaryota > Metazoa > Chordata > Mammalia > Primates > Lorisidae > Loris > Loris lydekkerianus. The sequence continues at coordinate 12,569 of CAUYPK010093011.1, read as the reverse complement.
CACACACACAAAAGCCCCGGGGTTTCCCATTTGTCAGAATCAACGTAGTTATCTCTGCTATAGTTTTCTTTTTTCTTTGTTTAGGCCTGTTACATATGGAGTGCGCACACACACGTGTGCTCGTGGCTGGGAAGGGGTGATCTGTAATCCTAAACCTGGAGTTAATGCTTACCAACTAATAACGAAGGGGAAAACTGTAAAACCATGAAGAGGACCTGGGGCAATCTACAGAGAGCAGAGCATAAATAACACAAATGGTCAGAGGAGCTGAGAGACACAACATGGCTTTTGTATTCAAAAGTTATTTTTCTTCTCATGTTTTAGATAGTGCTTCTTGGTGTATATATTTCTTAAATAACAGTAATCAATTCCAGGAATATTGTCCTTACTAAATTATAGTTCAAAATGAGTGATCAGCAGTTAGAATAAAATATCCTGCATGTTTGTGATCAAAATGAGCTATATACAAAGCAGGTTTAAAAATAAGCAAATTCAGTAATCAAATATTTATACATTTCTATTGCTTTAAAATACTAATTAATTAAAGATTTATTTTAATGAGGATAATTGGTCGTGATTTTTAACAACTTAAAGGCACTATTTTTGTACTTAAAATATTCTGCTAGGCCAGATATGGCATCTCAAGCCCGTAATCCCAGTGTTTTGGGAAGCCAAGGTGGGAGGATTGCTTGAGGCCAGAAGTTGAAGACTAGCCTGAGCAACATAATGAGACTCTATCTCCACCAAAAAATGTAAATCCTAGTCAGGTATTGTGGCAGGTGCCTGTATTCCTAGCTGCTTGGGAGGCTGAGGCAGAAAGATCACTTAAACCCAGTAGTTCAAGGTTACAGTGATCATGCCACTGCCCCCCAGCTTGGGCAAGAGAGATAAATTCGATCTCTTAAAAAAAAAAAAAAAAAAAAAATGTTTACAGTATGCTACTTAAAGCTGGGCACAGTGGCTCACACCTGAAATCCTAGCACTCTGGGAGGCTGAAGAGGGTGGATTGCTTGAACTCAGGAGTTTGAGAGCAGCCCGAGCAAGAGTGAGACCCTGTTTCTAAAAACTAGCCAGGTGTGTAGCAGGCACCTGTAGTTCTAGCTAGTCGGGAGGCTGAGGCAAAAGGATCACTTGAGCCCAAGAGTTTGAGTTTGCTGTGAGCTATGAAGCCATAGCACTCTACCTATGGTGACAAAGTGAGACTCTGTCCGAAAAAAAAAGAAAAAGTATGCTACTCATATTTTACTATATGGACCTAAGCTAAGTCAACAGTCTCGAGCTATCAGTAACTTACTCGTAAAAATCTTCCTAACTCAATATTTCAGTGTCACTCTAAGAGATCATCCCCCAAAACACCCCTCAAGTCCTAAAGCAGATTGAGGAAATTTCAGTGTCACTGAAATAATCATGCTATAGCCTCAGGATATTACATTAGTCACAAAGTTACCTGACAAAAAATTACCCTTCTTCACTTACCAAAGGTGCTGCAGCAAGCTGGATATCCCAAGTGGCCAACGCCCTGTTACACTGCCACCGGCGAAGACAAACTGCCACTCCAATACCACTGTTGCTCTGATGGCTTTGCCAGTACAGCAGAACCAGAGACACCACGCCGGGCCCATGTGGGAATTTTCATCCACCCCTTACCTTCAAAAACCGCATTTCACTGACTTGCAGACTTAAGATTGATTATTAATAAAGACCATTGTTTTATGTGCTCTCAAGTTGTAATTAAATTAACAATAGGCTATTGATTACAAGATGTACTCTGCTATGGTTTTGCTGTGTGACCCCTCCAAATCTCATGTTGAAATCTGACCCCTGAAGCTGGGACCTAATTGGGGGTGTTTGAATCACAGAGGTGAATCCCTCATAAATGGCTTGATGCTGTCCTCGAGGTAATGAAGGAATTCTTGCTCTATTAGTTTCCAAGAGAGCTGGTTATGAAGAAGAGCTGGGCACTGCCCTCCTCTCCAGCAGATGCTCTCTGCACACAGTGGCTGCTGTCCCTCAGCTGGAGGTGACAGCCCTGAAGCCCTCCCCAGATTCAGGCGCCAGCTCTGTGTTTCCTATACAGCCTGCAGAACCATGGGCTGAATAAACCTCTTTTCTTTATAAATTAACAAGCCTCAGGCATTCCCTCATAGCAATAAAATGGACTGAGACACACTCTAATTTCAGAAATATTAAAAATATTAAAATGAGGGAGAAAATGAACATTTCAGAATCAATGAGAAATGCTAATATTTTCTTAGCCAAATCTGCCCCTTTTACTTTCAGAATGCAAAGTGATCTTCCATTTAATCCTCCAAAATCAAAGTCTGCCTATATTATATCACCATATCCTCAATTCCAACCTTGCTTTGACAGTAACTGCTACATATAAATGCCCAACAAGGTACCTGATGTATCTCCATTTAACCCTCACCCAAAACTACTCAAAACATCTTATTCAAAACAACTTCTGATTCCTATTGGGCTCTCCAGTGGGCCCACCATAAAAAATAGAACCTTTCCAACCCTAGTTCTGAAAAAGTTCAGAAATGAAGCAAAGCTTAATGAAGACAGGTGGCCAAATACCACTCTCAACACAGATGCTCTGCAAGAGCTCAGACTCGGTGATAGAATGCCAGGCTGTTAGGCAAGTGAGCTTGGTAACGTGGGCTCCAGAATCAGGCAGCCTTCTCCTGGTCAAGGACAGGCCTCCCGTGAACAGTGACAGTGTTCACTCCTGAAGCCAACTAGCTGTCAAAAGTAGAAAAAGAAGAAATAGCTGCCACCAGTAAGGGCAGACCCTGACCCTGGAGGGCTGAGTGCCACAGTGCTCTCCATGGTCAGGGCCCTTCTTAAAAAAGGGAAAACACAGAATGAGGTCCAGTCAATCATCTCCAATTTACCAACCAGAGAAAACATCCCTGTCATGATGATAGGTAGAAATACCAAGGCCCTTGCCCAGCGAGAAGCAGAGTGGTGGAAATTCCTTCCCAGAAAAATTCAGTCCTAATTATTATAAATGGCTAAAAGCAAGGCATTATGAAACAGGACCTCCCAGGGTGTTGGTGAAGTCAGGAATAGTACTAAAATAAGCCGTGATATTTCTAAGCTCAGCCATATGGCTTGGCAGCTACAACTTACCAACTCATTATAGAACTAGCAGACATACTATTATTTTGTTTAGGTAAACTTGGTTCATTATAGAAATAGACATCCTAAAATTTAATATATTTCAAAAAACGAATCCTACCTATTAAAAACTACTTTGGCAACCAATAAAATCAGATGTCTACTTTTTATTGCAAATGGATAAAATTTAAAACTAAAGCAATATTTTACCTGGATTATCTTGGGTGGCTTTATAACTCATTAGTATTTTATTTAAAAATATTTTTCCAAGTTAGATTTTTAAAATTTAAAGTGTAAATTCTGTCTAAAGAAATAGCTAGAGATGAATAATACACATGTATTCGTAAAGTGTATGTTTTAGAAAGTATAAACACAGCTGCTTCTTTTACTATGTTGCTATCACTTTATAACCACACTAAATTATACTCAAAAGCTTTTTTCCTTGTATTATTCTTCGGTGATTTTATAGAAGGGAAACCAAATGTTGGACAGAGCTTGGGAATAGATATTGTTTTTCATTATCTTCATTCCATGATGCCATGATTTTATCCCACAAACCCTTTTTTGAAGTTTCAAAGTTTTCTGAACCCAACGGGATTATGTTTATTATTATCACTCACACCAATATACCCTATCACTTTTAAAACAAGCAAAAAAAGCCTAAGACTTTTTAAAATACATTTGCTAATACCCAATTTAAAAGTGTATTTATTTACTATGTAATTTTGACAAAAAGTCAATTGTTTCCTTCTCTTTAAAGTTCATGGACTGTTATTGTTATGATAATTGGCAATAAGTATACCTGTAAAGATAAATACATTTTTAAAGGGAAAAATAGCATTTAATTGGGACTATTAGCACAAAAACATTAGCTGTCCATTCTAGAAACAATGAGATTGAAATCTAGATTTCAAGAAAAATACTTTTAAACATTATCAAACAGTAAATATAAAAAGATAATAATATTTTTCTAAGTGTCATACTTATTCGTATCTAATAAAAAAAATTTTTTTTTGAGAAAGAATCTCACTCTGTCACCCTGGGTAGAGTGCTGTGGTTTGTGTGTGTGTGTGTGTGTGTTTTGTTTTTTTGTGTTTGTTTTTTTTTGAGACAGAGCCTCAAGCTGTTGCCCTGGGTAGAGTGTCGTGGCATCACAGCTCACAGCAACCTCCAACTCCTGGGCTCAAGCGATTCTCCTGCCTCCACCTCCCAAGTAGCTGGGACTACAGGCAACTGCCACAATGCCCGGCTATTTTTTGGCTGCAGCCATGATTGTTGTTTGGTGGGTCTGGGCTGGATTCGAACCCGCCAGCTCAGGTGTATGTGGCTGGCATCTTAGCCGCTTCAGCCACAGGCACCCAGCCTTGAGCCACGAGCGCCAAGCCAGAGTGCTGTGGTCTTATACCTCAGAGCAACTCCAAACTCTTGGGCCTCAGCAATCCTCCTGCCTCAGCCTCCCAAGTAGCTGGGACTACAGAAATCCACCACAATGCCAGGCTAGTTTTTCTATTTTTAGTAGAGATAGGCTCTTGTTCTTGTTCAAGCTGGTACTCAACTCCTGAACTCGAGCAGTTCACCTGCCTTGGGCCCCCAGAGTGCTAAGATTACAGGCATGAGCCACAGTGCCCAGCTGTTAATAAATTTTAATTTAGGAAACCACCTTCTAGATTAAATATATGAAATGCATTACTCACATAAAATACGTTGGCATTTATGATATTTTTGGCCCAGCTAAGAGAATAACTAATAACTACTATTTATTGAGTACTTACTCTTCTTAGTGAAATACATGTAGAGTCTCACTCAATCCTTATAATAAGGCCAGGAGGTAAATCCTTTATTCCGAATAAGAGGAGGAACCTAAGTCAAAATTTGTTGCTACGGTATGAAAAAGGTTTTGTTCATACACTTACCACCAAATTAAGTAAATGCATACTTGGGTTAAAAGAAAGCAAAGCTATTTTACGAATACATTTCATTAACTTAATCAAAAATATATTCATATTCAGGTTAAACTTGTTCCTTTCTATATTTTAAACTTGAAATAGAAATGGAATTATCTGATACGAGCACACATGTATTCAATGCTCACAACACTGGCTGTGATATTGGATCTGGAGACAAAAGAAAAAAGAGTTGTGAAGATGCTTTATTTCCTTTGGCTTTTTAAAACTTAGTCAATGCTAATAAATATTAGATGTTTCCCAATAATACTTAATAAAGTTTCTCTTTTGAACACCTAATACTATCTTTCTAAATTAAGATCTTAAATATATTATTTTCAGGCACCTGAGTCAAACACAAGCCTTACAAACAGTGCTCGATGTATTGATGACCAAGAGATCAACCAAACCACTGACCCAAGAGTCAGTAGCAGGCAGAAGAAAGGCTGTAACTCCTTTTTAATTGCAGATCTCTAAGACTGATTTCTTTTTCTTACTTAGGCCATAAAGTCAACTGTGAGGTTTCAGTGAGGGAGGCCTGGTAGAAAGTGGTAGAAATGAAGCGCCAAAGAAATAAACAATTCTCAGCGTTGGCTGCAATTTCCCAGTGGTTCTCAAGCCCTTTGGGAAAAGCTAAAAGTTGCCCTCATGCTCAAAATAAATTCAAATGCTCTACTTTTAAACCAAAGTCTATAAAAGGGTCAGCTGATGACACATTATGACTTGTTGCACTAATGGATGAGCCATGTTCATAAACAAAGAGCATTACGATGGCCCGTGAGTTCACCTATGCTAAAAGACTGACTTGTAAAGACCCAGAAATGGCTGAAACCCAGGACGAGCCAGAGTGATACGCAGTTATGACAAAAGTAGGGTTTTAGTATTTTAAATGTTTACCTCTTTAACTCGAACTTTATTTTTTTCTTTTTAAGAGATAACAGTTTCACTATGTTGCCCAGGCTACAGGAACGCAGGGCAATTCACAGATGCTTTCATAGCTTGCTGCAGCCTCAAACTCTGGGACTCAAGCCGTACTCTCACTTCATTCTCCTGACACGCCATCCTGCCTGCTTTTACCCAGTCTTTTTATTCTTTTTCTATTTACTGAAATAAGTACATCAAATTAAATGGTCACATCTAATAGGTTAAAAGTCTAAAATGGAACAAAAAATTCCAAAAATTAATGATAAATATTAGATGGCTTAGAATTAGAGCTATCTGTATAGTTTTGTTTTGAAGTACTCGCACGAGATTTGGAGTCAAGGGCTGACCTTAAAGGACATTCAGTGGTGAACTGCATGGTGAGGACACTGGGCATGTAGGTACTAGGGCAGGAGACGAAGGCTGCAGCAGGACTTAGGGCAGGTTATCAAAGGCCCAAGGTGTGAAGAGAGTGTCCACGGAGAAGGAGACAGCAGCCCAGGGCATGGTGTTGGAGGCAGAGCCGGGTGAGGAGAGCATCTGGGTGATAGGTCCTGGCCTGGGCTGCTGGAACACAAGGGCATCCACGTGAAGCGTAGGGGCAAAAAGAGGCCAGTGCAGAATTCCATTGCTCAGAACATGAGCAAGGCGAGGAAGGTGTTCAATGACCACCAGCACCAAAGCGTATGGAGAAGACATGTGGAAGGGGGACAGAGAGACTGAGGCAGAAGGGAGAACGCAGGGGTGGAAGGGAGAGCACAGGCGCAGAGGGGAGAATGAAGGCCATAGGGAAGGATGTAGCAGCAGAGGGGCAAATGGAGCAGCAGCTCTGCACACTTGTCAGAGTCATAGGGGCTGAGAAAGGCATCCAATAGCACATGGAGGACAGCGACGCCCCAGGACAGAGTCAGAGTCTGCAGGTGAGGAGAGCAATGGCACCTCGCTGTGAGGTGCTAAAGCCTGAGAGGGCTAAGGAGGGCCCCCACACAGGGGCGGGGGGGAACACAGAGCGGATGTCAGAGCTCCAGCGAGATAAGGAGGGCATCTGTGTGGGGAATTTCAACAGGGGCACCTGTGTGTGAGTGGGAGCGAATGTGCATGTGGGTTTGGAGCAGGAAGAGAGCTCAGGGGAGGTGAGGAGACATCGGGGTCAGCGGGCTGCAGCCCTCATGGAAGACTGGTAACATACTAGAGGTAAATAGGTAGCTAAAGATGTTCAGGACATTAGGAGACAGTTTTCACTATCACAGAAGGGAGTTACAGCTATGGAAACAGAAAAAACTAGAATGAACCCTGTGGCATTAGAATAGAACTGTGATATCAATATGAGCTCATGTTTTTTAATAGAGATGGATTACCTGTGAGGTAATATATACACACACACGGTATATACACACATATATAGAATAACTGGCAAATCAACAGCCACAGTGGGGAATTTTTAAATGCCTCTGGCAGAAGGTAAGTCAGGAGATAAAGAATGAAAGAAATTAAAGTTTTGAATCATTCAGTTATTAATGATTATTTATATTGTTACCATTAAGGATATAAATACCACAGTATACCAATAGGGCCAGATGCCTTTTCAGGCATATTTTACTTTTAATTCTGTTCTTAAATCATTAATTCCAAAAAATACAACAACGAAACCCCCCTTAACAGATGGGAAAACTACTATAATGTTTTCTCAAAACTAGACCATGGTAGCACAATAAAGAAAAAATGTCAATGGTGGCTCATGCCTGTAATCCTAGCACTCTGGGAAGCCAAGGCGATGGATTGCTTGAGCTCAGAAATTGGAGACCAGCTTGAGCCAGAGTGAGACTCTGTCTCTGAAAAGTAGCTGGGCGTTGTGGTGGGCACCTATAGTCCTGCCTACTCGGGAGGCTGAGGCATGAGGATCTCTTGAGCCCAAGAGTTTGAGGTTGCCATGGCATTCTACCAAGGGTAACAAAGAAAAACTCCGTCTGAAAAAAAAAAAAAAAAGTTCTCTATACATCCTTTTGGGGTAAGAGAGAACACTACAAGGTCTCAACTACTAAGAAAGAAATTCACACTAATAAGTACACAGAGAAATACAAACATCCGGCTGCTGAAACACAGCACCATTAAGACACCTCAGTGTTCTTTTCTCAATGCTTGAAACCTCCCCCAATCATACATCGTGAGAGAAGAACATGGTGGGGAAGTCACATCACCACGGAAAACAGAGTTGTAGAGTTTGATATTGATTTCCAATAGAAATACACAGCTAATGCGGTCTTTGACACTCTTTTTGTTAAGTAACACGCTGGCATTGTAATCCTCTTACAATGATTGCTGTTGTCGCTGTGGTTATGTTAGAAATAGATTGTTCTATTTTTCTGTCTCAACTGACAAGACTTCAATGTCTGATTTTTCCTTTGGGGCCATACACTCCTCACACTGCTAACCTAGCTGCCCACAGTATCTCCCAAACGATCTTGCTGTGGGAAGTCCATAGTGTCAGACTCCAGCGGGCCTGCAATGCAGCAAATGAGGTAGTCCACACAACACTGTGCCCAGCTCCTGGCTGCTCTCCCCATGGGGTGCGATTCAGACTCAGTCATTGGCTTAAGATTGTATTTTGGGTATCAGAAGACATTGTGCTTAGCTTTCATCTGAGAAGATAATCAACAAATCAGGAACTCGAAAAATTTCAAACCTTTGACTGATTAGACTGCCAGACACTTGCTACCTTTCTGATTTATCGTACCAAGTGGCCAGAGCCACAAGAAGTCCGAATCCTTTCTGTGGTGTGTAAGAAAAGAGACATCGGCTTACTGGGAAATTACACCCATGCAGGGTGCTTCCACAGTCTTAAGAGTAATTCACCCAAGTTTCCTTAAGGATAGTCACGATTTGCTTTTTTTTTTTTTCTTTTAATAAACATCATTTTAAGGCACATGCTATATGTTGTTTTAGAATTACATAGAAGCAATAATATTTCACAGGGAAAATAGCAAAGATTAAACAAAGATACAACAAGTATCAAACAAAGAAAGGTCCAAATAGCATAAAATTGTAAAGAGGTTTTCAAAGATTAATAAAATGCTCCAAAAATATCCTTAATACTGAGTGAGAAGCCCAAGATGTCACTGCCAAAAAAATTTTAAAAAACAGGCATGGGAAAGTTTCTACCTAAATTTGAACTTGGATGCACTTAGAGACTACTATGCAGGGCACATAGCAAGAGTAAGACTTATCACTAAGGCTATAATAAATACCAACGTCTTTCCCTAGAAGTCAAAACTTTATTAATATCCCACAAAGCTTCCATAGTAACATACCTGGAGAAGGAGTCTTTCAAAAGCCAGAAAGTTGTCCCACTTGGCATTCTGCGGGTGTTTCAAAGTTTGAGCTGTGGCCAGCCCAAGCTGTAGGAGCCCACAATGATTCATTAGAGCATTGAGGTTGTTCTTGAAGAGCTGAATATAGGATGTGAGCTGCCCTGGCGTGACTCTCCCTGGAAAAACATAATAATTTATCAGTGTACATCCTCCTGAGAGTAGCAAAAATAATGAGAAGGATGTCATTAATAATACCAAGGTCTCATATTTGCAATGAACTTCAGAGTTGTCTGCAAGCTTGACAAGTTATTGTGATCTTTACAACATAGTGACAACACCAAAAATTATACTATTCCTGTATTTTGCATGTAAAGAAAGGTATGTTAAGGGATCTGTCCAGGGACATATTGCTAGTAGAATTCATTTTATTGTTACACAATACCCTGTAAATAAGTTTGCAAATAAAGTTACACAAATGAATATTTGTTAAACTCAACTTGAAGTACCTCTCAGTGACATTTAATGTATCAATCTAAGAGGTAAAAAGGTAATATTTCTAATTATACGTGAATGTGCAAAAAATAAAAGAAGAAATCTGGTATGAGTATAGTTAAAACTTTACCATTGATATCAGTGGGTTCTTGATAATGTTCATGAGGATAGAAGATGTCTGTTACACAGAACAAAAAGGTATGGAGAACTAGGATGGCAAAACACCAGAAGATGAGATAACAGAAGGAAGGGTTTGGTGTGGGTCACACAGTGCATTTGCTACAATGGTCACCTACATTTAGAACAAGAGAGGCGAAAAGAGCAAACAACCCCATTAACCATTTGGCAAGAGACGTGAAAAGAATCTGTTCCCAAGAGGACAGATGAATGGCCAACAAATTTGTGAAGAGATGCTCATCATCTCTAATCATCAGAGAAATGCAGATCAAAACCACTTTGAGATATCACCTAATCCCAGTGAAAATAGCACACATCACAAAGTCCCAAAGCTACAGATGAGGGTAGGTGAGGGGAGAGAACACTTATACACTGCTGGTGGGATTGCAAACTAATATGGAGAGAAAAGAAAGAAAGAAGTATGGAGAATCCTAAAAGACCTAAAAGTTTGATCTTACAATCCCATTACTAGGTGTCTACCCAGAAGGACAAAAAATCATTTTACCATGTGGACATTTGCACTTGAATGTTAATGGCAGCTCAATTCACAATTGCAAAGATGTAGAAACAACACAAGTGCCCCTTAACACCTGAATGGATTAATACACTGTGGTACACATATACCATAGAATACTCTTCAGCCATAAAAAAGGGATGGAGATTTTACATCTTTTGTATTTACCCAGATGTATTTGGAGAACATTCTCCAGATATATTTCGATAATGGAAAAGCAAGCATCCCATGTACTCAGTACTAATCTGAAACTAGTAGATGAATAACTACAGACCCACACAAGAGGAAAACACAATTTAATTCAAGAAGAGAAGGGGTTCAACAAATTCCCACCTAATAGACACAACGTAGGGGGCCAGGCTCAGTGGCTCACGCCTGTAATCCCAGCGCTCTTGGTGGCCAAGGAAGGTGGACTGCCTGAACTCACAGATTCAAGACCAGCCCGAGCCAGAGTGAGACCTCGTCTCTAAAAATAGCCAGACACTGTGGCAGGTGCCTGTAGTCTCAGCTACTTGGGAGGCAGAGGCAAGAGAATCACTTGAGCTCAAGAGTTTGAAATTGCTGTGAGCTGTGACAGGGATGAAAAGTGAGAGTCTGTCTAAATAAATAAACAATGTAGATGTATATGGCATACTTCCTGGGTAAAGGACTCAACGATAACCAGGATTTTACCTTACAAATATAAACAACATAACCTAATCATGTGTGCTCTCATACACAGGTCACACTAAAGGTTTAGACACAGCCTGTGTGATGATCCATTATTTCATTTCCAAGCAACCAGTTGACCGTGTTCTTTCTGATCTCACCCAGAAAGAACTTCTCAGTGGCATTCCATGGGTGTTTATCAGTGTTGCTGGGAGGGCTTCATTGTTTACATCCATGTGGGTTTTACATTTCTCCATTTTTCTGCATCTCAAAACATGGGGACCTATGTATAACAGTACATACTAATCAGAATTTTTTTAAAAAGCATGGCAGATAGAAAATCTTAAATAAATAGTGGCCAGGTGCTATGTGGCTCATGCCTATCATCCTAGCACTTTGGGAGGCTGAGGTGGTGAACCACTTGAGCACAGGAGTTCAAGACCAGCCTAAGCAAAAGCAAGACCCTGTACCTACTACAAATAGAAAAACTAGCCAGATGTCATAGTGAGTGCCTGTAGTCTCAGTTACTCAGGAGGTTGAGGCAGGAGAATCTCTTGAGCCCAAGATTTTGAGATTGTTATGAGCTAGGGTGACACCAAGGCACTCTATACAGAGCAACAGAATGAGACTCTATCTCAAAAATAAATAAATAAATATTAGCAATTTAGCAAAAGAAGACCAGGAGAGTCTATCTTATAAAAGGATAGAGACTATGCAAAGCATACATGTCACTCCTTCAGAACCCTTAAGTACACGTTTTGCCTATAGCAGTCCTTTGGGTGAGCAGCTCCCACTCCGATCTGTTTAAATTTCATTCCTGGCATTTCTCAGCGCTATACAAAATCCTAGACATGAGATTCTACCCATCAGGTAAGAAGAACTCAAGGAGCCAAACACAAATACAACTCAAGTAAACCATTCTTAAGTGTTTCAGCCCTGCCATGTTTGTAGGCTGTTCTTTGACACCGAAATCCAAATTTGTTTGTTAAATCTCCTTTGACAATGAAATAGCTTGCATATATCTAATGCTTTCCAGTTTACATGGTGCTTATACAGACATGTCTTCGTTGGATTCTCATGGTAACTCCATGAGGTAGAAAACAAGGTGTGTGCTGCATCTCCCTGAGGTGCTGAGAGCCAGCATCGTACCCAGAGCTGGAAAGCATATTACATTTAATAAGCAGTTCTTTTTACTACAGATCATAATACACAAAAAAAGAAAGTCCTTGCCACAAGAAACTTAAAAGCCTGTAACATAGTTTTCTGTCTTTTCATTACGTTATTTTTATTTATTTATTTTTTTTATTAAATCATAGCTGTGTACATTAATGCGATCATGGGGTACCATACACTGGTTTTATAGACCATTTGACACATTTTCATCACACTGGTTAACATAGCCTTCCTGGCATTTTGTTAGTTATGGTGTTAAAACATTTATAT
>CAUYPK010093010.1:0-18163 GCA_963574355.1 Loris lydekkerianus | reverse complement strand
AGCCTTCCTGGCATTTTCTTAGTTATTGTGTTAAGACATTTATATTCTACATTTACTAAGTTTCACATGTACCCTTGTAAGATGCATCGCAGGTGTAATCCCACCAATCACCCTCCCTCTGCCCATCCTCCCCTCTTTCCTCCCTCTCCTCCTTCCCCCCATTCTTAGATTATATCTGGGTTATAGCTTTCATATGAAAGCCATCAATTAGGTTCATAGTAGGGCTGAGTACATTGGATACTTTTTCTTCCATTCTTGAGATACTTTACTAAGAAGAATATGTTCCAGCTCCATCCATGTAAACATGAAAGAGGTAAAGTTTCCATCTTTCTTTAAGGCTGCATTATATTCCATGGTGTACATATACAACAATTTATTAATCCATTCATGGATCGATGGGCACTTGGGCTTTTTCCATGACTTAGCAATTATAATGGGCTGCAATAAACATTCTGGTACAAATATCTTTGTTATAATGTGATTTTTGGTCTTCTGGGTATATACCTAGTACAGGAATTATAGGATTGAATGGCAGATCTATTTTTAGATCTCTAAGTGTTCTCCAAACATTGTTCCAAAAGGAATCTATTAATTTGCATTCCCACCAGCAGTGTAGAAGTGTTCCCTTTTCTCAACATCCACGCCAACATCTCTGGTCTTGGGATTTTGTGATATGGGCTAATCTTACTGGGGTTAGGTGATATCTCAAAGGTTCAAATCAATTGTCTCAGTCAGCACCTGTCTCAGGTGGGAGAGTTTGAAAGGTCTCTGGCAGCTGGATCACAGGTGTCTGGTGACAACTCAGGTATCACTTGCTCCGATGCTTCGTGAAGTCAGGAAGACCCACCTAGCAAATAGACTAGTCTGGGAAGGTTGATGCCTCCTTCCCCACTTTGCACCTTTGTCACACCCAGTCACTTATAGCCCCGCAGGGCTGTGACCCAGTTGCCTGTAGTGAACAGATGCTCCAGGCGTTTGCACCTGCCTGAATCACAAGGAAATCTATATCTGCTCAGCCAGGCCGCTGCACTCTGCCTCTATCCAGCAGGGTGAGGTGAGGCCTGACAATCTCAGGCGCTTGATGAAGGCTGGGGCATGTTTACTCAGTTCCAGTCCCGCCCCCGATTGATGTTAGTGACAGAACAGAACAGAACAACTTTGCGGGAATTTGTTTCTGTCCCTGCTAAATTCCCCAATAGAAAAGAAGCTGTTTTGAGTTCCCAGAGCCTGTGCTTCAGGCCCTGTCTTGGCTCCTGCAGGTTTGCATTTGGTTAGCTGTCACTTCTAACCACCCGCCTTCCTCTGTGTATAGGCAGACGATCCCCTGAGGGCTGGGTGCATCTTAGGCTCAGTAAAGCAGTCCTCTGGGTCAGCTCTGCCCTGGGAATTTCCCGGCTTCGCGTGTGCATTTTCTAGTCCCCGCGCTCCACCCAGGCCGGTACCACCTCAGGCAAACCCTTTATTCACGGGGCCTGCGTTTCCGTCCCAGATCTGTTCCGTGGTGGCTGCCATCTGAGAAGATGCCTGGCCTCCTCTGGTTGCCCAGGGAGATGGGGGTGTGACTTCAGAATATCTGGGAGTGAGCCCTATTGTTGCCAAAAACGGCTGCTGCTCTGCACCTTGGGGCACTGCCACTCCGGTGTGGTTTCCTCTCAGCTGACTGTCCTCTCCTCACTCCCAGCTGCAGTTTAGGCCCTGTCAACACCCCTCGAGAAATCACCCAAGAATCTGGACTCCTAGGGGACAGGCCTCCAGATCTCAGAGTGAGAGTGGAGGGGAGTGCTGGGAGCTCAGATTTGCAGGTAGAGAATATATGCAGTTTTATATAGTTTTATGCCTGGCAGGAGAATGCTATGCACTCTAGTAGGGGAGATAGGTCCAGTTTTTAGAGGGTCTCTCCTGTGGAGTGTAGTGGGAGGACCTTTGAACTCTGCTCATTTGTTTGTGGGGCACTCTGAGCCATTCTCCTGGGGGAGGGGACTCCTGTCCACTTGGTGATGGATTTTGTACCTTTTGTTTGTATCCTTGGGGTTGCAGCTTGCCTCAGCGGGGTAACCAGGTTACTTGCTAAATTTCTGTCCTTTAACTCTCCTTCTGGATAGGAGCCTCTGTGGAAAGCTGGCTTCTGTCAGCCATCTTCACTTAAAGAAATTCAAAGCAAAGGAACATTTAAAAAAATATATGTTCTGTGCCTTTTTAAAAACTATATTTTACTGTGATATAATTATATTTTATATATCTTCAACATGTTTGATAACTTCATACAAATACAGTTTATAGGTATGCTCTATTTTATTATAATAGTCCTTTCTGCATTGAATATTAAGTATTTATAAAATTAAAAACTCATTTCACCAGCATTAGCCTTCAAATTTTATTTTTATTTTAAAGACAATAAAATAATTTGTGGCAAGGTGCAAAAGACCAGCTGGTTTACTCTCAGAAGTTATTTACTTATTAAAAGCAAAGTTGGTAAGTCAAAAAACCCCTTGGTAGGGAGCCAGCCCCCTATACCGAGGGTGGTGGGTTTAAACCTGGCCCAGCCAAACTTTCGGGCATTCTGATGGGCACCTGTAGTCCAGGCTACTTGGGTAGCTGAGGCAAGAGAATTGCTTAAGCCCAGGAGTTGGAGGTTGCTGTGAGCTGTGATGCCACAGCACTCTAACCAGAGTGATAAAGTGAGACTCTGTCTCTAAAAAAAAAACAACTCTCTAATTTGAAAAGATATACTGTGTGCACCACATACCATAAGTGTGCTTGGCATGTGTCATCTCATTCAATCCTTATAATAATATTTCTAGGACCAACATGATAGAAAAGGAGGAAATATAGTACAATATTTGCCAGTGTGGGCTTTTCTAGAGTGTTTGAAACTTGCTTATTTTGCTACTTCCCCTGTGGAAAATTTACTTGACTCCTTTGGCCTTTGATTTCTCCATCTGGAAAGTAAGGACAATAACAGTTTCTGTTGTGAGAATTAAAAGGGTTAACACATGGAAAGTCTGCTTTGGAGAGCTTGGCACATAAACACATTCAGTAACTCAGCAGTTCTGCGGGAGGTTTTTTTGGGAGGAAAGCAACATATGAAATTGAGAAAACCCGCTCGAGCATTTTCTAAACTGTCAATAATTAGATCAATACTTGAATGTGGATGTAAACATTGTTATTATATGTTGAAGTAAGTTGTTGGGTAGAAACAAGATGGAGGCACCTGTAGTTTACTGGGTAGGGTGCCAACTACATACACCTGGGTTGGCAGGTTCAAATTCTGCCTGGGCCAGCTACAATAACAATGACAACTGCAACAAAAAATAGCTGGGTGTTGTGGTGAGCACCTGTAGTCCCAGCTACTTGGGAGGCTGCGGCAAGAGAATTGCTTAAGCCCAAGAATCTGAGGTTGCTGTGAGCTGTGATGTCACAGCACTCTACCCAGGGTGACAGCTTGAGACTCGGTCTCAAAAAAAAACCAAACAAGAAACAATAATTTAAAGAGATTACTTTTCTCAACTATATGATAACACTAATGCTTTTGTAGAAAAATACGACAGAGCAAAACTCAAATCAGAAGAGACAGAAAAATCTAAGAGTCCTTAGAAGAAGTGAAAAGTTTTTGAAACGTTCTGCAATCCCCTTACCAAAATAGCAGTAGGCCTGGATGATTTTATCACGGAATGCTATAGTCTCTAAGAAATAAGTAACTCCATTATTACTTAAACCATTTCAGAAGATAAAGGGAAAAGAAAGTTTCCAAATTATTTTTATAAAGTGGGTATGACATTGATACCAAATTTTATGAATGCTAGTGTACTTCAACACATGCTTGCAAATATCCTAACCAAAATATTCATAAATAGAGTGAAGCACCACATGAACAAACTAATATTATACAGATGAGTGTACTAATATTTTTTTTGTTGGTATGAATACAGTTATATTTTAGTATTAGGACCCTATTAACATATTGTTGTGTCAATAGGTCAGGAAAAATCATATTGTCATGTCTACATATGCTAAAGTCATTTGACAAAATGTAATGTCTACTTATTTAAATAATTTTGTTATAATATAACTAAATAGGTATGTCTTTAATGTGACAAAAAAACATATAATGCAGCAGTGAACACATTATTATTGAAGTCAAGAATAAAATATATGTTATCTATACTATTAGTTATTATGGTTTTGGAAGTTTTAATGAAGGCAATTAAACAACAGGAAGACATTTAGTAAAATTTCACAGGACAATTTATATTGTTTTCAGATGATAGATAAGTTGTGCACCTGGATAATCAAAGCAAATCAATTGAAAAGCCATAGAAAGAATAAAAATTATAAAACCATATAATAAAAAATAAAATAGAAAAAAAGATCTCAAGAAGCAACGCTTAATGTCTAGTAATAAGAATCATTTATTGAGCACTTACAATTGCCACATCTTTTTTTAAAACTGCTTTGAGTGAAGCCTCTCATTTAATTCTCATTATAACCTTCTTTGGCAGATGCTATTGTTGGTTCTGTTTTACATGTGAGAAAATGGAGGTAGACACGTGTATGTAGCTTGCTCAAAGTCCATTAGCATAGTAGCCTATTCTCTTAATCAGAATATTATGATTCCTCCTAAGCAACATAAACCTCACCGAGGAACATTAAAAAAACAAATTAGGGAAAAAATCCCTTCCACAGAAACATAGCTGCTCTTGGTTCTCAGGACTAAATATTTTAAATACATCAATTCTTCCTATTTAATTATTAAATTTAATGCAATCTCCATAGTAATGAATGCAAGTTTTTTTTAAGCCAAGTAAACTTTTTTTTTTTTATTGTCAGAAACATTACAGAAAATAATAAGTAATAAAATAATAAGAGAGGAATGGTATCACATGTTAACCTATATAATAAATCCATATTAATTTAAGCAATTGTGTGTTAATACCTGAATGTATGGACACATTATTCAAGCAATATGGAGACCCCGAACTCCCAATATAAATGAAAATTTAATTTATGGGATAGGTGATGCTTTAGATCAATCAATAAATTAAATCAGGACAATTAGGCCATATTCCTAACTTGCTGCTTGAATTTAAATATTTCTAAATGTACTAAAGATTTAAAAGTGAAAAATTAACATTATAAAGCTACTAACAAAAGGCCAGACCTGGTGGCTCATGCCTTTAATTCTAGCACTTTGGAAAGCTGCAGTGGGATGATCACTTGAGGCCAGGAGTTTGCGACCAGGCCTGGCAACATAACCAAACCCTGTCTCTACAAATAATAAAAAAAACTAGCCAGGTGTGGTGGTGTGTGCCTGTAGTGTGAGCTATCGTGGAGACTGAGGAAGGAGGATTACTAGAGCCCAACAGTTCAAGGTTGCAGTGACCTGTGATTGTGCCACTGACCTTCAGCCTGGTCAACAGAGTAAGACTTCCATTTCCAAAATAAGTGAATAAATAAAAAATAAAGCTAGTAAAAAAAAAGTGAGAAACATCTAAAAAATGTAATTTATGTGTGCATATGTATGTGTGTATAAGAGAGGACTCTCTAAGCAAACATAAAACCTAAAAGCTATGAAAGAATAGATTGTACTTACATACACATTTTAGATACAAAGTAAAAAGACAAAATTCAAATGGAAAAAATATTAGGAAATATGTGATAGAAAGTTCATTTTCTCAAACTAGCAAGAACTTGTAACCAATAAGAAAAAGGCCAACAAGTCAAATAGTAATATAGAACAGGGAAAACTTACTTCCATTGTGTAATTTTTTTGTATTTTGAAGTTATTATATATGTAAAACTTTTGAACAAAAAAGCAGAGTACTATTATCCTGTGATAAAATACCTTCATATATATCTTCCAAGATCTTTTTTATCAGTATGTTTTTCATACAAAAATAGAATTATATCACAATAATCCATTTTGTTATCTAACATGTCACAAATATTTTTGGGTGCCATATGATTTTCTATGACATAACTGAATGACAACATACTTTTTCATGTTGTATATGTTTATTTCTTGTTTTTTGTTACTGTGAATATTTTAAAAGTAAAATCTTTGCCCATATCCTTAATTCCTTTCCTCAAATGAAGTCCCTGAAATAGAATCTCTAAGTTAAAGGGTACATACAATTATAATTTTAGACATTCCTGGGCTGTTCTAATTTAACATTTCCCAATACTATTTGCTTTTGCCAGGGGCTATTTCGTTAGATTCTTGTCAAGATTGGGTATTACATTTTAAGAAATTTGTATAATTGGATCACTGGAGAAGGCATCCTATTATTTTTTAAAATATTCTGTAAATGATCACTATTGAGATCAAATTTTATTATACTGGGTGTCCATAAAGTTCATGCGCAATTTACTATGTTAACTATTTTAAATTGCACATGAACTTTATATCAACCCTGTATATGTATACTGTCTTTTTTTGTATGCACATTTAGAAAAATAAATCCTTGTCTTTTTGGCTAAAATAATTGGACTAGAAACCAATGAACTGATCATTTTAATTCCATAATCACTAGAGTGAATATTCCTGTAAACGGTTTAAAAATAGTACTGTAAACAGTGTCTTGATTAAACTCTTTACAAAGCTACATTAGTCAGGGAACCTACCTATGCAAAGTAACCAAGCAGCAAGACAATGCGGAAATCTGATGAGTCATCACAAAATTTGTATGGTCTTGCCGCGTTCTTGCTGACCGTAGGGTTTTTACAACCACTTCCTACACTTTTTTCCTTGTGATTTCTTTACATAATAAAACCGATAATTTAGAACTCCCCCTTCAACTGGGCTGGTTTCATTTCCAACAGTTAAGGGAAGACACAAACAGCTCGGTGTTACATTGTCAATTAAGCCAAGGTGGAGGAGGGGGAGGGTGGGTACCGTGATAAATGAGCAGTCATTTCAATGTTTTCTTTCCAGCTGAAATCAGAGCCAGATTACACTTTATCTTCCCCTGACTTTTAGCAAGATAGATAGCCACACAAAATTTTCAGGTTCAAATAATCTGCATCAAAAAGCCTAAAACTCTCATCTTTTGGCCACACTAAACTTTCATCTTTTTAATTGGAGGGATCGGATTTCTTTTACTGAATAAGAATGTATTCAGATCAGTTTCCCTGTCTTAGGTCTTTAACCAAAACAAAGGCAAACAATGAAAGAAAATAACCTCACTGCTTGATCCGCAACTTTTTAGACATGGTCCAAAACGTGCTATTTCAGATCCTGAAGGTAAAATTATTAGGTTTACTTCTTATCAACAATCAGAATACCCTATTTTAGATATGGAATCCTATCTAATGATTGCATTACCTGGTAAAACAGCGTTGCCCTTAAAGCTAAGGCAACAATACATTATAAGTAATATACTCCTGGAAGAATAATTCCTTTTGATTTCTTTGCAAGTTAGAAATTCACCTATGTATTTTCGTTGGTAGCTATTGAGTACAAATGTCTTTGTTTCTAAAGAACTTTAATGTAGCACTTAATACATTAACGACAGAAAGAAACTCTAAGAAATGAATAAATTAAGTTCAGAAATATAGAAAGAATGCATTTGGCAGTGATTTATTCTTTTCACGTTAGGAGTGTGAGCTGTAAGAACGAGGCTTGTAGGCTTTGGAGCGAAATCTACTGCAGAGTGTCTGGCACCTAGATGTGCGTTATCTTCTCTAAAGAACCAGTACATTGGACTTGCATTCCATATTATGTGGAATGAAGTTTCAGGTTCAAACCACTTGTCAGTGCTTAAAAAAAAAAAATCGACTTCTAAACAACCTTTCTGATGTATGACCCTGATGCTGCCGGACCAAACGACTTCTACCCAGGTGGACTCTCCCTTGTACCGGGTCACCTGCAGGGCAACGGGGCCGAATCGCAGATTTGGTGTGTTCTTGGAACCTGAGAGAAGGTGCCACCGGAGAGTGAGCGTGAACCTCGCTTGGAGACCTGGAGGCTGGAGCCCCGAGCCCCGGCCCTGAACCCGCGAGGACGCCCTGCCCGGCCGGGACGGGTGTCGCTGCGCTGCGGGGCCGGGGCGCGTGATGTCGCCGCCCTGCTGGGCCGGGGCCGGTGATGTCGCTGCGCTGCCTGGCCGGGGCGGGTGGTGTCGCCTCGCGTCTGCAGGTGAAGGGGCACCTCTGGGGGGCGGGGCGCGCCCCAAGGTCCCGGAACAGGTGGGAGGTTCTTGCCATCCGCCCCAGCAATGCCTGAGGTCAGACGGACTGTCCTCTGTTGCACTGCCCAGTCAATTTGTCAAGGTCCTGCATCGGATAAATAGCTGTCTGCTAAGACCTTTATAGTGACTAATCCAAATAAATCGCAGTCACTTTTTACCGTGAGCTTCATCGGGCGGCGGGGCTATAATGGCTTTGCCTTCTAGACCTCCGGGAGAGACTCGTCGAGGACTCTGCCCGAACGTCCGCGCCCCAGGACCGCTTCTCGGGGTCACAGGCAGCGGCTTCTCGGGGTCACAGGGAGCGGTCGCAGCTCATTCCCTGCAAGCTGCCGGAATCTGCCGGAATCTGCCGACCCCTCAGGGGTCCCCAGAGGGGAAGGCTCATCTTCCCAGTGGGCCTGTCTGGTGTGATCTCTTTTCTAAGATACTGTTCACTCCCTATATTTTCACCTCCTTCCCCTGCTGTTCTAAGCCTCGGAAATTCGAAATATTTTCCACATCCCACTTAAAGCTCTTTGACCAATCAATCCGGATCGCACTCTGAGATCTTTAAAGCTTTGATCCCCGAACTTACATCTCCCTCTTACCCACTTCCATCCTTCCCCTCTGGGATCCCTCTGGTTGCCAGCTCAAAATACCTGCTGGCGCCAAAGGAAATTCACATGTAACAGATACCAACACTCCGCTTCCAGGGTCATTTTCCTCCCCACCTTCTTCCCCATCAACTTGTCGCTTAGGCAGGGCTACCTCCGGGAATTATTGTGAACCCCGAGGGCGGGCCTGGAAGATAGGGAACCGCTTTAATAGAGCCGATGATTGCTATCATACACGCGGTTTAGCGCCCTCTGCTCTCCAGTCGGTTCAACTCTGGGTGCTGGACGTCAGTGAAATGAACACCAGGCACAGGATCGGTCCACAGGAAAAGCTTTCGTAAAGGGGTGCAGAACCGCTTCAAGCATACTTCAAACTATCTAATCTAAAGGGGAATTGTTTCATTTGCTTCTAAAACTGTTATTGAGGTCTGTGGCTGAAACTTTATTTCTTTAAATGTAATGCAAATACGTGTGAGGGGGACAACCACCTTGGAAACGTTTATGTAGAAATACATTTAAATGCAAAAGTCTAGGTTGAATAAAATCTAATTTACTTTTTAAAAGGTAAAAAAAAAAAAAAATCAGAAGAAAGCAGCCAGTCTCCTGTACTTTGGTGATAATCAAACTACAGAAGGATTTAGCAGGTAACATCCAGGATTTACTCCAGATGTTTTTTACATTTCACGTGTAAAGTGACTTATCCTTGATGATAAATATGTTACATGAATGTAGATGGCCAGGATCCTGAAAGAAATGAAATTGACTTCAAAGGGAAATAATATACACATGGGGAACAAACTTTCTTTTCCTGAACATTTGTAAGAATGTCAAGTGGGTTTATTTGAACAAATAACATTATTATAGTATTTCTTTTTATAAAAGCAGAAACCAGTAGTCTGGCAATAAAATATTTTTGATTGTTATCACATTTTCTCATTCAGTTTTTATCCAATTTTAGATCCTTTTTAAATTTTATTTCTTACAAATCACTGGGCATGCATGTGATCATTATGCAAACCTTTGAACTTTAAAAAATCCTGAAAAGGAAGTATATGCTATGTTTATATTTCTAAGCAATTGAATTTCTGGGGAACATTATGGATAATTGTAGGTGAATTTATTTGAAAAGTTCACCTGACAATTGTCTTTCAAAGAAGATGTGGCTCTAGAGATTTCTGCTTGGCTCTGCCTTTTTGCTGCTGAGCAGAGCTCTAGGTTCTCACTAGATACTTACAGCAGTCATTTTGATTGATGGTGAACGGTGATGGCCCCTGCAAAGTCTCTTGCTCCAACTCCCCTGTCTTCTCCGGCAGCTCCAGACGAGCTCAGCAGGTGTAGAAGGCAATCTTCAGTCAAGATCCGTGATGCTTCACAGTGTATTTTCTCCCACTGCATCACTCTTATGATTATGAACTTCAGGAACTTACAAAACTCCAGAGTTTGCCCATTTTATGAGTTGATTCTGGAGATCTCACTTATTTGTTAGTGAAAGATGGACTTTAAACAGTGGTTAAAAATAAGGTACAGATACACTGTGAGGACATCTTCCAGAAAAGATCTACCACTTTCAGAGATGTGGAGCCATTAGTGGATCTGAGGGTGACATATAACTTGTTACTTGAGGTCTTTCTTGTTTATAAGTTTTTCTGGTTTGTTTCTCTGCCAATCAGAAAATGGCAGAAAATATTATCATATGAAAATTATAACTAAATGACCATCTTCTAGGTTTTAGGAAAGTTAGCATGGTTTTAAGGCAAATAACAGAGAGAACTTAAGAAATAACTTTACCAAATACATTTACATGTCAATGTTATAATTGCTCTTTTTTAAACCTTTTAGAGAACATGAGGAAGGGATTATGAATAGGGGAGAGGTTCTTAGGATTATGAAATTAGATGTCAGTTAAATAAATTTAATATTATTTTCTCACTCCAGAGTATTTTGGTGGGTGTCAAAGCATACTGATTTTGTTCTAGAGATTATTAACTTCCCCTGAAATGAGATTGTTTTCCCCCAGGTGACAGGGTTTCACTTTGCTGCCCAGCCTGGAGGGTAGTGCCTGTTCATAGTTCACTGCAGCCTCAGATGGCTGGCTTCAATTGATCCTCCTGCCCCAGCCTGGGATAAGTTAAGCCTACAGTCTGGCCTCCATGCCCCGCTTTTTCTTTCTTTCTTTTTTTTTTTTTTTGGCTAGAGCTTTGGTCTCACTATGTAGCCCAGGCTGGTCTCTAACTTCTGGCTTCTAGTGATCCTTTCGCTGTGTGCTCCTAAAGTGATGGAATTACAGGTGTGATTCCACTGTACCAGGCCAGAAATCATTTTTTGATAACATCCAAGGTAAAATGATTAGGTTCAGATTAATGCCAACAAGCATAAAAACAAAGTTTCATTTTGGTGAAGTTGAGGCCAATTATTAAAGAATTATAAAAACAGCAATGAATAAATGAGAATAAAAGATTAAGATGAAACAATAATTTAATGCCAATTGTGACAGTTTTATCACTATGATTATCTTTTTTTTTTACAAAAATGTCTAAAGTCTGCCATATTTTATAACTGCCTTAGATTTTTTTTTAAAGGAGAAGTTTTTTTAAAAACCCTTAAACATAGTTTTAAAACACAAGAATTACATTGTCAAAAAAAAAAATTTTGAAAATAAAAGCAACAGTAATTTTCTAGTGAAGTTGAGTCGTAGGAAATTAAGTAGCTAATTGTGTCCCTAAATGGCAACTCCAACCCCAGTTAATTATTCAAATCTCCCCTTTGTTTTTTAAAAAACAACTTTGTTGAGATATAATTCACATATTCTACAATTCACCCACTTAAAGAGCACAACTCATGGTTTTTTAGTATATTCACAGAATTGGGCAACCATTACTTCAATTTAATATTTTCCATTGCCCCTTCCTCCAGAAACCTCTTGCCCATTAGCAGACACTCCCCTTTCCCCCTGCCTACCCCGGCTTTGGGCAACTAAACTTGTCTTTATTGATTTCCTTATCCTAGATTACATGTAAATGTAGCAATACAATTTGTGGTCTTTCATGATTTAGCATGTTTTTGAAGTCCATTCGTGTTGTAGCATGTATCAGTATTTTATGTTTTTTTATGGGCAAATAATATTCCATCAGATGGACGTATTACATTTTATTTGTCCATTCATCAGTTGATAGGTATTTGAGTTATTTCCGTTTTTGACTATTATGAATATTGCTGCTGTGAACCTTCATATACATGTTTTTGTCTCTTAATCTTTTTGTGATCTTTAACCATTGTTTGATTGTATAGATATTTCCAAGCACTTCTTGATCTGTATGTCCATGTGATATGAAAATTTACCCTCTGCCTTGAAAGAAATAAAATCCTAACCCAAGCTTTTCTTCCCCTTTATTGGGTTGTGAATTGTTTTCTCTGATACATGCATACAGTTTGTCTCTAAATGAGATAAATTTAGAATGAAGACTTGTTTAATTGACCTATTCATTTGAACAAATTAGGAGAAAAGGATCTGGAAAACAGAAAAAAATTGTTCACAGATAGGCAAATTTTAACAAAGTTAACCAACCAAATTAAGTCACATTCAAGTATTAGGAGCTAACTATACTTGCATTGGGCCTTTCTGTCTGGTACAATTTGGATGATCATTTTTTGGCTCTGCTCACCCAATTCTTAGATACTTGCTGTCATAATTTCCTCACAGACAGTTCCCGATTTATGATAGTTTAACTTACAATTTTTCAACTTTACGATGGCTCTAAAGTGATATGAATTCAGTAGAAACTGTCCTTTGATCTTTTGTCAGGCTAGTGACATGCAGTACAATTCCTCTGTGTGATTTCCCAGGAGCAGGGCAGAGGCAGGAAGCTTGGCTCCTGGTCAGCCATGTGATCACCGCAGTGAACAACTGATACTCTGCAATGTACTGTGTTCACTAAATCACAGGAGGTATTCAACACTTTATTACAAAGCAGGTTTGTGTCAGAGGATTTTTCCCACCTGTAGGCTCATGTAATCATTCTGAACAATTTAAAGTAGGGTAGTTGGAGCTATGCTTTTCCCTAGGTTGGTTGTATTAAATTCACTTTTGACTTGACAATGTTTTCAACTTGCAACGGGTTCATTAAGTCAAGGAGCATCTGTAGTTCTACAAAATAAGCATTTTACACTTTAGTTAGTATTCTGTTTCATTTGGTAAAGCAGAGCTTACTTTTTGGGGTTTGGTCCTTTCAATGAACATTTAATTTCCATATCTGTAGGCTCATTTGTTTTCATTTTTGTTTTTTAGGGGGGTTGGGAAAAATACTTCTGGTATTCTTCTCTGAAGTGGTGATGAGACTGGTTCCAACATGTAAATTTAAAGCATTTATTGTTTCTAAAGTAGAACTCCAGTGAGAAAACATGCTATGATATTAAGCTGTGTTGATGGCTGTTGGTACTTGGGAATGTTCTCTGTAAAGAGGGGTCATGCATTTATCCAACTGATATTTATTGATTTCCAACCATAGATACTAAAAATCACTCTGCTTTGGGATATTATAAAAGTGGTATTTATTATGTAGATTCACCTAGCACCTCTTAGAACATCTGAGACCTTTTTGGAACTCAAAAATTCCATGGAACACAATTCGTAGCACATGGTGGTTTACCATCTTTGAAACAGCTATTTCAATTCCACATAAACTAAGGTTTGCATTTTGCAGAGTGAATTGTAGAGCTGGTGATTGTTAATAATAGTTAATAATTGTAGACAATTCAAAAAAAGAAAATCCACCTTGGTAACATCAGTAACACTTTTGCGAAAGTCTCAATGTATAAATAAATAATGAAATGAATAATGAGATATTCACTCAATGAAATAAAGTAGATTTCCTTCAACATGCAAGGGAGAATTTTAGAGAGATTTTAGTTATTCAGCCAGCCATGGCAGAAGGGTTAAAATCATAATCCAAGAAAAAGATGTCATTGATTCTTTTATAACCTCAGCAGTCCAGACTTATGGTTATATTTCATTTAAAAGAGGACATGGGCTTTCCCTTAACTATGTAAGATTTACAGTTAATCAATAAGATTCTGTAGGATTTTGGGACTTTTCAGTTCCCTTTCTTTTATGCATGATTTTGATTAAATGCATTTATATTTTAATATAAGCTACATCCATTACTGTGTAGTATCTTTCAAAGAAAATGTGTATAGGTAAGAAGTGGCTTTATAATTAGTAGTTAGTAGTTTAAGAATGGAGTTAAACATGGCAGCATGGTATTTGCAGCATGGAGTTCAGAGGAAGATATTCCACTCAGTTGCCATCTTATTAGTCAGCACCACCGACCCCCTTATCCTGATCTAGTACTTCAAAAGATATCACTATACAGCAAACATCCCCTTGAGCTTAGCTCCAACTGTTCTTTTGCATGGGGCCAAGCATGTCTGGGTATTAAATACTGTAGAAAGGCACTTTGACGCAGTGAGAATGTTAGAACCATTTCACAATGTGCTCCGGCACCCCAGGCATAAGAATCTCCCTTGCAGAATGATTCTCTGATAATTTTCTTTGGAAGAAAAACAAATGAGATCCGACTTCTTTGCATGTACATAGACTTAATACTTCTTATAGCTATACATGTTTATCTTTTCCATTACACAGAAACATATAACTGCATGTTATTCACATATTATAGGAGAAGTGGCATCCTGACAAACTGTCCTTAAGATAGGATACAGTAATTAATCTCCCTATAGGTGTATTGACATCAGTAGCATACAAATCCCTCTCTAAAACCAGTGTTATATATTGTCTACCAGCTTCCAGTTAAAAGACACAAAGATAAGCAAATAAATGAAAGAATGAATTATGGAATAAGCACACCAGACTATGTAGATTCTGTTGTCTTCATAGGAGAGAAGAAAAAGTTTATCAGGAACTTTGGAATCTAGTTACATAATTTGCATTTTTCTGAGAATACTTATTACTTTTCTTCTTGTCTTCTTGCACTTTAACAGTGGTTCTCAACCTGTTGGTTGCGACCTCTTTGGGGGTCTTCTGCATATCAAATGTTTACATTATGATTCATATCAGTAGCAAAATTACAGTTATGAAGTAGCAATGAAAATAATTTTATGGTTGGAGTTACCACAACATGAGGAACTGTATTAAAGGGTCGTGGCATTAGGAAGGTTGAGAACCACAGCACTATAAGAATATTAGTTACTATTCTTATTATCTGGACAGTTAAAAAGGTTTGAGATCTTTTACTATATAGGCTGTCAAGACCCATGTTCTGGGAACAGAGGATGAGTAATTGGAAAATAAGCAAGTATCTTATTGGGAATTTAACATTTTTGATACATGCTTTTTTGAGATTCTCTTTGATGGGTGGCGGCTATATCTTGAAGAAAATACAGGGGAGGACAAAGCAACTGTGGTAGACACTGACATTCTTGTATTAGGAAGCTGGGCTCTGAGTACTCAGACACAAGCCCATTTGGACTATATTAAGTAACTTTTTTGCTACCATGAGATGAAGTACCACAGATAGAATGTCATTGTCTAATATCATGACTGCCCAGTAATTACACAATGACAACTTGAATAATTACTGTGTGCCCAGATACACAACTCTGGGCTTGTGTGTGTGCATGTGTGTATATGTGGGTGAAAAAAGTAAAGGATATAAAAGAATGTGAACTGCTACTCTCTAGTAGCTAACAGAACAAGGTACACAGGTGCTCAAAATACAGTTTCTTATTTAGGTTTGTTAATATGACTTTAGAAATAGAAAAGATTATTATGTTGAAGTGTTAATTTTATAATGGGAAACAGAATGAGCTCGGTTTTCACTATAAGTACAGTATTCTTTTAGCAGTAATCATTACAAAGTATCACCTGACAAAGCCAGGTATGTCTTTTTTCCTTCAAAAAGAGAAAGAAATAATATCTTTGGTTTCATTACTCCCAGGTTTTTAATATCTATGTATATTTGACAGACTAGGAAATCAATGGATAAGTCTTTGGGATTTCAGAAACCATGATTCTAATTTCCTTGTTTTAAAAAATAGGCATATTGGGGTCTCTCTTTGCAGTGGCGCGGCGAGAGTAGAGTGGTGGCTATGGAGGTTTCTTCCGCTCTTCGATTGAGTATTGTTGAAAGGTGTGCAGCCAAAACTGTAACCAAAGGAAGCATTATGTTTCCAGAAAAATTTCAAGGAAAAGTATTGCAAGCAATGGTAGTCAGGCTCTAAAGGAAAGGGTGGAGAAATTCAACCAGTTAGTGTGAAAGTTTGAAATGAAGCTCTTCTCCCAGAATATGGAGGCACTAAAGTAGTTCTAGATGACAAGGATTATTTCTTATTTAGAGATGGTGACATTCTTGGAAAGTATGTAGACTGAAATAAATCACTACTGAAATGGCATTGACATGAAGCTGCCTGTTCCACTGAAGTTCTGAAATCTTGCATCATGTAAATAATTTCCATGTCTCTCTTTTATAATAAATTGATGATATCCAAACTGCTGACAAAAAAATAAATAAATAAAAAATAGGCATATTTAATTTCTTTGGAAAAATTCAAAAATCCAGAAAGCATAAAGTGAAGAATAATTATAACCATGATTCAACTTTAAATAAATTACATGATAAGATTAGCTTTTTAAAATAGATGACTCTTTAGTGTCTTGATAAGCACTTAACACCTTCTGTACATTACAAATCCAGGGTTACAGGATCTCATGGGACAAAATAGGCATGCAAATGAATGCCTCTTAAAGCTTCTGACACTTTGCACACATAGAAGTGACATCATAACAAATATAACAAGCAGACGAACGTTTGCTTCCTTTAATTTAAAGTTGAGGGGAATATGTCTGGCCAGTGGCAAAAGTTACACATTTAGAGGAAATGGACCTCTAAAGTATTATCTCTGTTCTGCTTGGTTGTAAAACTTTCAAAATATGTACTAAAACAAGAAATAATAAATGATTGCTGCTTATAGTTCTTTTTTTTTCCTAAGAAAGAACAGTGAGGAATTATTTGTTCAGTCCAACTGAATCACTCTCGTGAAATAAAAAATAGTGCCCTCAGACACTGTGTTTTTTTCATTTCAAGTAACACGTACCTGCCAGGACAAACCTGATCTACATCATTACCTAAAACTTACAGGGAAAAAAATGTATAGTATGGCTTTGAGTTTGAAGTAAACACTCAACAGTTTGCATGTTTTCATAATTTATTCAACTCTATGCATCACTGAATATTAACTGAACAATCCAGAATAGCAACATTTTTGTAAGTAATATTTGTACAAACTTCTAATAATTATCAAAATGGCTTTATTTGTTTTTTCTTGCCACTGACCCATAAGATATATAGTAAAGAAGACAGATAAGCCTCTTTACTGATAAGAAGAGTAACCAAGAAGACCATACGCAAGAACTAGGTTGGGAGGAATTTCTTTTATTAAGATACATCAAATATATTAATATCATTGCCTTGGGCAGATGTGATGTGTTATTTCTTTAATAAGTTTGAAGATGTTTACAGAAGAACAATGAACATAAGCACTCACTTTTTTATCTTTTGAAAAGAATTCGTGAAGATGGAAATTTCAGAAAATGGCTATTTCTTAGAACAAGATCCATTTAAACTTTTCCAGTGCATAACGAAATACCTAAAACATTTTTTAGAGCATTAAACGTAATATACTATGTTTTAGAAAATATTTGAGAGCAACCTGGATTTAGAGGGTTTAGGCCAAAGCTTTGAAGTATCTTAAATCTCCTTGAGACCTAAAAGACTGTTTATAACTAACAGTTACTTTGTCAAAACAACATTGATGAGATGTTTGAAAAATTTCTTGTTAAATTTTTATAAGAATATTTGGGTTGGGGAAAGGAAGCGTCTGTATTGCAGGATGATTTTATATAATTGATTTATTTAATCTTAGAAATGGAGAACAGGACTCCTTGAAGAGAAGTTTATCTGTGGCTTGTATATGGGAGACAAGTGAAAATGTGTGGAAAGTTATATCAAATTTGATGGTCTTAATAATTTCTAATTATGAAAGTAGGACTAGCAATGGCCTCTTTAATAGGCTTTGTGTGTTTTTGTTTGTTAGACTAATGGAACTCAACATTGGTTCACACAAGTTTATTTATTTATTTATTTTATTTATTTATTGTGGAGAAGGGGCGGGGAAAGAAGGTGGGGGAAGAGGTGTGTGACAGGGTCGGGCCAGTGGCATGGTACCACATTGGCTGTATCTAGGTAGAGGCAGTTTCAGGCCGGGCCTTGCTGAGTTGTTGCTACACGGAAGTAGCTCGATGGATCTACTTCTAGTCAGGCTCCGGAAGTTGCACTAGGCCTCAGGCACATGGCAGGGCCCAATAATTCC
>CAUYPK010093009.1:0-21490 GCA_963574355.1 Loris lydekkerianus | reverse complement strand
TGCCAATTTTGTGACTGTAATCATGTGAAAGTCTTGTTGAAATGAAAAATTATGTCTGCCCTACAAATTTATGTGTAAAATAAAGTGTGAATAAATCTCCTATCAACTGTCAGGCTTTTACATGTGAATGGTTTTCTCCAAAAGCATATAAAAGTCAATAAATTCCTCTTAATTTTCACGTATTTCATGTTGGAGTTTGTTTGCTTGCTTTTTAGTGAACTTGTGCTAAGAATGATCCTGTCCCTCTTACAAAATAGATTGTCAGAAAGGATCAGAGGAGGTGAAGATGTTAGCTGGTGTCTGGGGGAAAATCCCTCCATATTGAGAGAATGGCCAGCATGGCCCCTAGGCAGAGTCCTGCCTGATGTGAGCAGAGACCACTGTAGCTGGAGCAGATGAGAGGGAGCTCGGTGGGAGATGAGCCAGAGAGGTCATGGGGCTGGATCAGTTAAGTGTTGGATGGCTTTAGAGGGACCTTGCATTTTACTCTTAATTGAGATGGGATATGCTGGAGGCTTTTGAGCAGAGGAAAGGTATGCTCAAATGTAGCGGAGAAGTAGGGAGAAGCATCAGAATCTAGATGTATTTTGATTACAAAGCCAACATGATTTCCTGAACAATTGATTATGGAGTGTGAATGAAAGTGAAAACCCAAAGTGACCTAAGTTTTTGGCCTAAGCAATTGGAAAGGTGGGAAAAGCTGTAAGTGGAACAGAGTTAGGGGAGTGAAGATCACAAATTCTGTTTTACTCATGTTGATTTTGAGGTTTCATTGCTTCTCAGCCTTTTGGCTAAAATTGGGTGTGGAGTCTAAGAGGTCTCTATCCACATCCAGGTAGAGATCAGATAGGTATCTCCTGACTCACTGGTTATGTGAGTCTGCAATTCAGAAGAACAGTCTAATCTGGAGGTATACATTTGCAAATCGTCCACATGTAGAAGTTAAAGGGAGGCTAGGCGAGCTCACCTAGGGCATGAATGCAGATAGAAAAGAAGACCAAGGTAAGGAGGAATCAGCCAGGAAGACTACGAAACCAGCAGGGAAATGGCACTCAAGGAAGTGTGTCAGGAAAGCCAAGTGAAGGAAGCCTATCAAAGATGAGTAAAGGCAACATGCACCAAAAAAATAAAAAACTAGCTGAACATAGTGGTGCATGTCTGAAGTCCTAGTTACTCCGAGGCTAGGACAGGAGGATCACTTGAGCCCAGGTGTTGGAGGTGACAATAAGCTATGATTGCACTCCAGCCTGAGTGACAGAACAACACCTGTGTCTAAAAAAATAAAATAAATTTAAAAAAATGTCAAATGCTGCCAAGAAGTTGGGTAAGATGAGGTCTGAAAGCTGATCATTAATTAGCAACAGGGTAGTCACTGGCAACCATTGGTAAGAACATTTTATTATTAAGGTAGTTTATGAAATTATCACTGTATTTTAGCAATTCCTGCTGAGTTTATCAAATCCTTTTACTAATCCTTATAGAAAAATGAATCAGATTATATTGTCAAATTATTCATTTTCATTGGCAGTATTTAAAACTCCTAAATCAGTTTCCATTCATTGGGTCTGATGAATATTATGAAAACTAATTTTCAATTATAGTAGATGTGAGCATTTTTAACTCTTGTTTCAAGAAGTATTCCATACAATTGGCATTCCTACCACTTTTATTAATAAAAGCCTTCTTAAAAACACTTTGTTCTCCAAACAGCACTTGGTAGAACCTGCTTATTTTCTCTTATTTCCACGACTCCTTGTGAAAGTTCTTTTTTTCTAGTTTCACATATGATTTTGTTCTGATTTAGGGTCTTTAAGATGGACAGCTACCCTCCCCTACCCCCAATGATTAGGAGAGTGGATGGAAATAAATGTATTTACAAGCCCTGGGAGTACACAGCACACCTGGTGGCACACACAGGTCAGGAAGCACAGGCAGGGAGAAGGAAGGACCTATGAGCCAGTAACTATGTTGGGGTGCAGGGCAGGTATCCTTCAGAAACCTCTACAAAGACAAATGGATGGCCTGACAAACATGAAAAAATGTCCATTGTCCCTAATCATCAGAGAAATGCAAATCAAAACCACCTTGAGATATCACCTAACCCCAGGGAGAATAGCCCACATCACAGAGTTCCAAAGCTGCAGATGCTGGCATGGGTGCAGAAAGAAGGGAACATGTTTGCACTGCTAGTGGGATTGCAAACTGATACAACCTCTATGGAAAGAAGTATGGAGAATTCTCAAAGAACTAAAAGTCAACCTTCTGTTTGATCCTGCAATCCCAAGACTAGGTATCTATCCAGAAGAACAAAAATCATTTTACCACAAGGACATTTGCCACTAGAATGTTTGTCACAGCTCAATTCACAATCGCCAAGATGTGGAATCAACCCAAGTGCCCATCAAACCATGAATGGATTAATAAACGGTGGTATATGTATGCCATGGAATATTATTCAGCCATAAAAAAGATGGAGATTTTCCACCTTTGGTATTAACCTGGGTGGAGTTAGTAAAGTACCACAAGAATGGAAAAGCAAGTATCCAATATACTCAGTAGTATGAAGCCAGTAGATAAACAACTACACACCTACATGATAGAAAAAATATTAAAAATCAATACTGTGGAATACTATTCAGCCATTAAAAAGTTGGAGACTTTACATCTTTTGTATTAACCTGGATTGAGGGGGAACTCAAAATTAGTAAAGCATCGCAAGAATCCAATGTACTCAATTCTAATATGAAGCCAGATGATCTAATAAAAAGGGGTAGAGGAATGCGGGAGAGGGGAGGAGGGAGGGGGATGGAAGGTCACGGTGTCTGGCACACCTCTTGGGGGCGGGACTCAGTTATAAGAGGGACTTTACCTAACAAATGCAGTCAGTATGACCTAATTCTTTGTACCCTCAATGAATCCCGAACAATAAAATAAAAGAGTGAGCAGGCCCTGCTGGTAGCATGAGAAAGTCTTAACTTGTATTTCAGATGGATGCCAAATCAATGGGAGAAAGGGAGGGAGGGAAAAAGAAAGAAAAGAGAAGAGAAGGTAGACTGTCAGTTCCAATGGACAGTAGTGGGACCGTCAGAAAGGAGGGCAGTGTCTTCATCTATAGCATTTTTTTTTTTGCAAGTTCTAAAAATCCTTACGAATTGATATATATGCCTAGAGAAGTTTAGTAAAAACAATACTAAAGACAGATACCGCATATACTCGAGTATAAGCCGAGTTTTTTCGGCACAAAATTTGTGCCAAGTTTGGGTTTTTCAGCACAAATTTTGTGTCGAAAAAACTCAGCTTATACTCGAGTATATATGGTAATAAACATACACAGAATATGTC
This sequence comes from Loris lydekkerianus, assembly GCA_963574355.1. NCBI lineage: Eukaryota > Metazoa > Chordata > Mammalia > Primates > Lorisidae > Loris > Loris lydekkerianus. Next base: position 18,148 of record CAUYPK010093009.1, on the reverse strand, counting down.
CAAAGTTAGAACTCATTGTAAGGGTGAAGGGAAAACTTTTCCTTTGCTCTCTGAAGGTTTGCTGAAAATTGCCAACAAAAAAGGCAGATGAATAGGAGAAAAGGCATATAAATTTATTTTTTTTTTCTCAGTGCATCTTTTTATTAGAGTAAATACAGAAAATTTTACTTTTATTCATCTGTTTACGTATATTGATAGTCTTGCCCTTTCATTCATGGAGATGTCCCATTGAGTTTCTTAAGGATACAAAGGTAAAGAATTAACTGTCTTATCTTGGAAATGTTTGTTTCTATTTAATGATGGCTTTCTAAAGTTGGGATTAGGTTATAACATATATAATGTTGATATTACTTGATTGAAAATTAAAACTCACTGAAGCCCTAGAGTAAAAGCCTTAATTCTTTTTTTTTATTTTTATGTTTTATTATTGGGGATTCATTGAGGGTACAAGAAATCAGGTTACACTGACTGCATTTGTTAGATAAAGTCCCTCTTACAATCGTGTCTTGCCAAGGCCCCACCCTCCTCCCTCCTTCCCTCTCTATGCTCTTTCCCCCATACAAATTTATTTGAGCATAGTTTTGCATGACACAGGAGCCTTCAGAATGAAGACCCAGAGATACAAGAGAAAGTGTATGGTTTTATGCTTAGATTCAACAAAGTATGGACAGCTGTGTAGACATATGATTGGACTAAAAGGGTGTGATCTAATGCTAAAAGAATGAGGGAGGAAACCCACCAAGGCCTGTCTAGATTCTTCTTGGCCTTGAACGTGCATTCCTTCCTTCTGAGTATGGGGCAGGGCTCACTCTTATGACCTATAGTCAGACAAGGTAGGACACATAATTTATGGCCATTTTTTACACAAAAAGGCGGGGGGGGGGAAATGTTACAGTAATATTTTTAGATTTTATGTCTCCTTGAGGAAAAGGGGTTCTGGTTTCTATGTCCCACCTTAGGGAAGAGGGATTCTAGTTTCTATGGCTAGCCTTAGGGGTCAATGAGGGGCCAGAGGAAGGCAGGCAGAAGAGAAAACAAAGAACTTTTGGTTCTGAGGTCACCATTTCGGTGTATCCTGGTCTAAGCCCCAACCGTGCAATCAACAAAATGCTAAACAGTTCTCTATTGACATCAAACTAGTACTTTACCCCGAGTTCTATGACCTTTAAAAGTAAAAATTGGTCTGGGTGTGGTGGCTCACACCTGTAATCCTAGCACTCTGGGAGGCTGAGGCAGGTGGGTAGCCTATGCTCAGGAGTTCAAGACAAGCCTGAGCAAGAAAGAGAGACCCTGTCTCTACAAAACATTGAAAAAATTAGCTGGACATTGTGGTGGACGCCTGTTGTCCCAGCTGCTCAGTAGCTGAGGTAAGAGGATCTGTTAAGCCCAAGAGTTTGAGGTTGCTGTGAGCTATGACGCCAAGATGCTCTATCCATGGCACAAAGCACAACTCTTTCTCAAAAAAAGTGAAAATCACTTGAATTTTTTGCAAGACAGGCCTTCCATCCCAGGAAGTAAAGTTTCATCTGCTCTATTAATGTGTTCACACTTGTGAGTGCCTTGTTAATAAGTTGTTCACTTGGTGCAGATACTTCTGGCCCCGGTGAATTGTTAACTCTTTAGTAATGTACAAGATAAGGTGCTCTATCAGTCATTGGCCTGGGTTCCAGCCCAGAATGTGACCTCATGGCACTCATTAACTTTGGAGAGCATGTTTCCCATCTGTTAAAAAGACAGCAATGTCTATACTACTGACCTCAGGGTTGTAAGTCACATAAGCAAACATGTGAAAACACCTTGACAATGTGAAAATAAGTGGTGTGACTTTCAGGTCACTCCCCAAGTTTTCTGAACCTGATCATAAAGATTCTATGGGCCATAGAGGCAAAACCTCTCATGCTTGTGATACCACTTTCTGACACTGACCACTTGAATCTCCTGGTCTCTCCTGCCCCTGCTATTGGGAGGGGTGGCCAGATGGGCCTCCCAGGTGTCATGGAGAAACACTTGTCTCCAGTAGAAAACACAGAAGAATCATTAAATTGACAGTTAAACCAGAGGAGAAGAGGGCAGGGAGAAGGTAATAGGGTCACTGTTTTTCCTTTGAGCATATAAAAGTTTTGAGGGACTTTTACTGTTTCACCTTAATATAAATTTCAAGTCTTAGCTTTATGATCCCAGTTCTTAAATGTTTCTGTTTACATAAGTAGCACTCATAATCAGAGAGAAAACTGGTATCACAAGGACAAGATGCCATACAACGATTGCTGTCCACTTTCTGGAAAAAATCCATTCTAGTGTGAGCATGGATGTAACTCCTGGGAGAAATGTTCTCTAGCTGTTTCCAGTGAGTCAGAATTTGAAGTGTGAAAGAGGTTAGAGCAGTTCTTGCATCATTTCAAATTCACCCCTCCAACCCAACAAAGCTGGGATTGTCTGTGCTGCTTTGGGGCGGTTTGCTGAGAGCTGGGCAGCCTATGGGCCAGAGGAGGGGTTGTATAATTGTATAGAAGGTTCCATGTGGGCATTATAATCTTCCAAGACTGATTTCTGGGCAGATCAGACTCCTCTGAGCCAGATTAAGTGTCTACCCCACCTTCTGTTCAGGCTGTAGCCCCATGGACAGCAAGCCGTGCTCCTCGGGCAGTGAGAAGCAGTGGGGACCACCAGCTCCTGAGCCAGCCCACCTGCCTACCACGGCCTGCTCCAGCTTCCTGTATTGTGGTGAGCAGTTTCTTGTGCTCTTCACAGACCTGGCATGCCTGGTCCTCCCCAGAGCTCAGCACTGCTGTAAGTACAAATACCGCAGAGCAGCTTCCAGGAGAGTTGCCAGTAAGCATTCATAAGTGGGGAAACAACGGCCTCCTTGTTTGGGATCTCATTTAAATGTTGCCAAACCAATTTCATGTCTCTCCTACAGAAACTCTGATTTTGAAGGAAATTCGATTCATCTGATTTATTTGGCTAAATAATTATTTGATTATTTGGCCAAATTTGATTATTTTGTGAAATGACAAGTTTTTCAAATAATTTTCAATATTAAAATCTTATGGCCTTTTCTCTCTAATTATCTAAGAATATCCACTGCGTGCTTCTTCCTAACCCTGTGTCTTTCTCCTTCCTCCATTTTTTCACCAGGGAGGATATACAATCTCATACTTTCAAAGCATGTTCTGAAATTTCCCTTGTTTGGCACTGCTCGAAATAGACATAAACCTAGTTTCCAGGTCTTTCCAAATCAGCTATTAAAAAGTAATGGTGGCTCGGTGCCTGTAGCTCAAGTGGCTAGGGTGCCAGCCACATACAACAGAGCTGGCGGGTTCAAATCCAGCCTAGGCCCACCAAACAACAATAGCAAAAAACTAAAAAACAGCTGGACGTTGTGGCGGGCGCCTGTAGTCCCAGCCACTTGGGAGGCTGAGGCCAGAGAATCGCTTAAGCCCAGGAGTTTGAGGTTGCTGTGAGCTGTGATGCCATGGCACTCTACCCAGGGCAACAGCTTGAGACTCTGTCTCAAAAAAAAAAAAAAAAAAAGTAATGGTTCATGGCTCAGCGCCTATACGCTGGCCACATACACCGGGGCTGGTGGGTTCCAACCCGGCCCAGGTCTGCCAAACAACAATGACAACTACAACAACAACAACAAAAGACAAAAAGGTATTGTGGCAGGCATCTGTAGTACCAGCTAGTTGGGAGACTGAGGCAAGAGAATCACTTAAGCCCAAGAGTTTGAGGTTGCTGTGAGCTATAACGCTATGGCACTCTACGGAGAGCAATGTACTGAGACTGTCTCAAAAAAAAAAAGTAATGGTCCATGTATACTGTTAGTTGTTTCTCTTTTTTTTTAACTTTTTTTATTTTTATTTTCGCATGTGATTTTCAAATATCCATTTTTTAAGGTCAATACTTTTGTTTAAGACTCCATTATTATTTTTTTTTTTCTCAAGCTGTCACCCTGGGTAGAGTGCCATGGATAGCTCACAGCAACCTCCAACTCTTGGGCTCAAGCAATTCTCCTGCCTCCGCCTCCCAAGTAACTGGGATTACAATGCCCGGCAATTTTTTGGTTGCAACCATCATTGTTCGGCGGGCCCAGGCTGGATTTGAACCTGCCGGCTTAGGTGTATGTGGCTGGTACCTTAGCCGCTTGAGCCACAGGTGCCAAGCCAAAACTCCATTTCTTTTTTTTTTTTTAATACCTTTGTAACATTTCACATATGACAGATCCTAAGAGGTAAGAAAAAGAACTTCCAGCCCTGAGTCCCAGGGCTTCATGAGACAGGAGTGGGGACAGTGGTGGGTTCATGGTGCCAAGGACGAAGCATACAAGAGTCTCAACTCTGCTCACCTGGGGGTTGTTTCAGTGCCTGAAATATTGGATATTAAAACACCTGTATATAAAAGGCAGAATTGAAAATTCCACAAATCTGTTCTGATATATAGATAACTTTTATTTATATACCAAAGGGGAAACCAATAAGGCTGCCCAATCCATATTTCCAAAAGTAAAGATGTTTAATTTACTATCCACTTTTACAACACCTCATATAAAACCTCGCCAGAAATATACATAAAGAATTCAGATTATAAAACTCCAGGAAATCACTGGTCATAATAATGGAACTACAGTTTAAAAAAAAAAAAAGCAATCTTCTAGCAGTCCTAACTGTAGTTTACTTGAAAGTACAAACTTTATACATAAAGTTTTAGCAGGCAATTGTAAGCAAATAATATCAATCTTTATAACTTTTAAAAAATTCATTTGAAATTGTTATCAGCTATATAAAAATTGGTATTATTCTTCTAGTTCTCTCAAAAGCTCTACAAAATCAGTGATATACCATTTGGCATTGTCCTTTACTTGTTGCCTGATCACATTTCCTCCAAATCCAATGAAAACATCCTAAGAAAGGGAAGAAAAAAAGGGGGAAGTCACTTTGTTTTAAAACAGTTGTAATAGCAATCCAAGGCAAGTGTTGTCTGAAAGAATAAACTGTTCCTGCAGAGAGGTGAGGCCAGCCTCTCTCAGGGTGCCTCCCCTGAGCTCACTGTGATAAGAAGGCGCCTCCTGGTCTCTTCCTGCACCCTCTGCCCTCCCTCCTGCATTGGTGAGTGCACCACCGATACAGTCTGTTCAGCTAGACAGTGTGGGGGCTTTGGGAGAAGGGCAAGACGTGGTCCTTGCCCTTTTAAAACCAAGACAAATGCTTACAAGAAAAATCACATCAGCAGGTAAATGATTGACTTCTAAACTGGATGGCAGTCACATCCGGGCTGTGTAATTTCAAAGAAGGGAAGATCAAAGAGAAGTCTGCAGTGCAGTGAAAATGCCCCTGGACCTGGGATCAGGCCCCACCCAGGCATATTCCGGCCTTTAAGGAACCTCAGGCACCTCCCTCTTGGGGAGGCAAAGAGACTCAGTATGTGCATGAGAAATGGTCAGGGTTTTGTTATTTGAGGTGAAAGGAGATCTGTTGGCTGCGCTCTACTTTTCATAGTTAAAATGTTTATGTTGTATCATTTCATTAATTCTACTAACTGATATCTCTATTAGTCAATTTTTTTTTTTTTTTTTGGAGGGGAGATTTTAGGAGCCTTATTCCCCCCGTGAGTAAAAAGAAGTTAATACTTTACTTCACAAGGGATTAAATGAGATAATGTAAGAGGAAATGACATCTAAAACATCAAATGACATCCCAATCTTGGTTATAACTGTGAGAATTGTTGGCCAGCAGTGGCTCATGCCTGTAATCCTAGCACTCTAGGCAGCAGAGGCAGGAAGATCACTTGAGGTCAGGACTTTGAGACCAGCCTGAGCAAAAGGTAAGACTCCATCTCTACTAAAAATAGAAAAACTAGCTGGGCATCATAGAATGCACATGTAGCCCCAGCTATTTAGGAGGCTGAGGCAAGAGGATCACTTGAGCCCTAGAGTTTGAAGTTGCCATGAGCTATGATGATGCCATGGCACTCCAGCCAGGGCAACAGAGTGAGAGTCTGTCTCAGACACAAAAAAAGTTGGCTCAGTGCCCGTAGCTCAGTGGTTAGGGCACCAGACACATACACCAGGCCTGGTGGATTTGAATCCAGCCTGGGTCTGCTAGACAACAATAACAACTATAACAAAAAAATAGCCGGGCATTGTGGCGGGCCCCTGTAGTCCCAGCTACTTGGGAGGCTGAGACAAGAGAATGGCTTAAACCCAAGAGTTTGAGGGTGCTGTGAGCTGTGATGCTATGGTACTCTACTGAGGGTGACATAATAAAAACTGTCTCAAAAAAAAGAAAAGTTTTTTTTTTGTTAATTTTATTTTGAATTTCAGCTTGCTTGTTCATTCTTCTTTGTTTGAAGTACTCTTTTTTTTGTTGTTGTTCATTTTCTTCTTCATCTGGAGATGCTCTTTCCCATTGCCTCCCCAATAGCTGGGATTACAGACGCCCACCACAACATCTGGCTGTTTTTGATGTTGTTAGTAGAGACAGGGTCTTACTCTGGCTCACTGCTGCTCATACTGGTCTTGAACCTCTGAGCTCAGGCAATCCACCGGCCTCGGCCTCCCATAGCGCTGGGACTACAGGCGTGAGCCACCACGCCCGGCCAAAAAGAAGTTTTAAAAGTTTTTTTGTTTTTTAGTTTCTTATTCACAATGTTTCTTACGTTTGCAAAACATCAACTCATATGAAAATGAATTTGTTCCAGTTGCTTTGTTTTTCTATTTTATAATGACACTCAATTGTTTTTGTTTAATTCCTGTGTAAATCTCATGTAGTTCTAAATCAGTCATCTAAAACAAAAATGCAACCTGAAAAAAATTACATAATACATACCGCAGGTGGACAGGCTTCCATGTCTGTGGCTCCATCTCCAATCATAACTATTTTCTTGAAATGAAATTTTTCCTTTAAAAGTTTAATAACTTTTCCTTTTCCACCAGATTCAGCTGTTGGCTGTGTCTCATCAAAACCTGCATATTCACCTTAAAAAAAAACAGATAAAATGATGTTAAAGACTGACAGAAGTATATTACTAGCTCCAGCTTTTTGGATAGGTGACATCCTCACTTAAATGTCAATGAGAAGGCTAAAAATGGCCTTCAATAAAGTCACATAGCCTGGAACTCCATATCTATTCCTAGGAATAAACAAATTTTGCTTTTTTTGAGACAGAGTCTCACTCTGTCACCCTGGGTTGAATACTATGGCATTATAGCTCACAGCAACCTCAAACTTTTGGGCTCAATTAATCCTCTTGCCTCAGCATCCCCAACAAGTGTGTGCCACCACACCCAGCTAGTTTCCACTTTTAGTAGAGATGAAGTCTTACTCTTGCTCAGGCTGGTCTCCAACTGCTGAGCTTAAGGGATCCTCCCACCTGAGCCTCCCTGAGTGCTGGGATTACAGATGTGAGCCACAGCACCCAGTCCATGCTTTGCTTTTAAATTTATAAACACCTAAGTCAGAAACACTTTGGAGTGAATTAGTTGTATCCTCTATTCTCCAGGGTAGTATTTTTCAAACCTTGTTGAGGTGGCAAAACAACATTAAATAGTAATATATTAAATTTATTTACTTATTTGTTTATTTTGAGACAAAGTGTCACTCTGTTGCCCTTGATAGAGTGCCATGGTGTCATTGTAGCTCACAGTAACCTCAAACTCTTGGGCTCAAGTGATCCTCTTGCTTCAGCCTCCCAAGTAGCTGGGACAACAGGCACCCACCACAACACCTGGTTAGTTTTTAGTAGAGACAGGGTCTCAGTCTTGCTCAGGCTGGTCTCCAACTCCAGAGCTCAAAGGATCCTCCCACCTCAGCCTCCCAGAGTGCTAGGATTATGTGTGAACTAGCACACCTGGCTTAATATATTAAATTGAAAATGTTAATATAAAATTTCACCTATCAGGAAATTCCAGCTTATTTTCCAATCAATTATTTCTATTCCTACAGTAATTAACATACTCATTCTTTACTTCTTTTTTCAGTTATCTCTTTCTATAACCCTTCAAAAATATTCTATTAACACATTTAAAATTTTTTAATATTGGCTCAGCACCTGTAGCTCAAGCAGCTAGGGTGCTAGCCACATACACAGGAGCTGATGGGTTTGAATCCAGCCAGGGCCCACCATACAACAATGACACAACTATAACCAAAAAATAGCCGGGCGTTGTGGCGGGCACCTGTAGTCCCAGCTACTTGGGAGGCTGAGGCAAGAGGATGGCTTAAGCCGAAGAGTTTGAGGTTGCTGTGAGCTGTGGCACTATGGCATTCTACACAGGGCAACAGCTTGAGACTCTCTCTCTCTCTCTCAATAAATAAATAAATAAATAAATAAATAAATAAATAAATAAATAAAAATTTTAAATATTATTTGGTTTTAAGGAATATTAGCCACCCCTGACATGAAATGATATAAAAGTACAGTTGTGACTTTGCTACAGTCTAGGGAGGGGCCAGGAGGTTTTCCCATTATTGCAGTGCAGTAATCCATTAACAAAACTCTCCTTCCTGAGTCTAAAACCACTTCAAAGGCATTAACAGCGCTCATGAAACTGAAATGTCATACAACAAAATAAGTCATGTGGAATACATAGGAATGAACATTTTACTAAAAGCAGACATTTATATACAAATAGGTGATTCCATGGATATGAAAGCTGGAACAGATAATGACCTAAGGCTACTTGCAGAGCAAAGGATACCAAAGAGCAAAAGATCTCAGTCAAGAACATCATTCATTTCAATTTTTAACTCTGATACCACCTGCTTAACTTGCATTCTGACAGACATGACCTAGGATGATGCTGAATAACAGAATTGATGAGAAAGGAAACATATTACCATTAAAGTCTTACCATTAAAGTAGAATTTCAGCCTATTGGCAAATACATTGGTTGCCGGGATACTGAGCTTGGAAGCAACGTGCTCTACAATACTCCTAAAGCCACCAGATATTAGGAAAACCTGAACATTTCGCTCTTGTAGGCGACTTACCAGCTCCCTGCAAAAATAAAATATAAAATGCCAAACACTAATTAACGTAAAAGAGAAAAAAGCGAAACTGAAATATGTTTTTTTCTCCTGAATGCATCTGCTTGAGATATATCTGACCAGGTATACTGTCTGGGGAATGAATGTTTCACATGTGATTTTCTAAATCCACTTATAGAATTAATTTCCAAATGCACTTACAAAATTAATTTGGGAGGAGGGTGTGACTGCTCTAGAAATTATTTCACAAGTCTGTTCTCCGTAAGGACCCAGAAAAACACAAGATGAAGAAATACCAGGAAAGCTGGGCTCTCCCTGGGGAGAGAGGAAGGGCAGACAAGGGCAGGACCTAAGAACCTGCCAGAAAGACCACATGAAGTGCCAGACCGAGGGAGCTCTGAAGTAACAGCTGGATCCTCTCAGCTGACTGGGAGACAGTGTACCCAGAACCGGGGCTTCTCTTACCTTATGCCGGGAGTCAGGTGTGGGGGGTGCTCTGCTATGAGCCTTTGCACCTGTTCCCTGGAAGGCTGGATCAGCGCTAAGCGCTCCGTGAGAGCAGCTTTGAAAGGCACTGCCCCGCCCATGGCTCGCCGAGTCCTAGGAGTAAGACCAACAGTCAGGCCAGCCATGTCAGCTGTGCTCAAAGTTTACACGCCTTCCTTCCCCAAGTCTTTACCTACAATTAGGAAGCTGCTGCCGAGAGCCCCACTGTACAACAGACATGCTATGTCAAAGTCTGTGAATAGGCTCAGCGCCTGTAGCTCAAGCAGCTAAGGGGCCAGCCACATACACTGGAACTGGTGGGTTCGAATCCAGCCCGGGCCAGCCAAACAACAATGACAACTGTAACCAAAAATAGCCAGGCGTTGTGGTGGGTGCCTGTAGTCCCATCTACTTGGGAGGCTGAGGCAAGAGGATCGCTTGAGCCCAAGAGTTTGAGATTGCTGTGAGCAGTGACACCACAGCACTGCACCCAGGGTGACAGCTTGAGACTCAATCTCAAAAAAAAAAAAGTCTGTGAATAAACTTTTGAAGGTTTGCTAGAGAATCACATAACTATTTGGGGGCCATATGCTTTGTAGCCACAAATACACCATCCAGTGATGTGAGAAAACCAACCACACATCCTATTCACAGGTACCTTTCTTGAAAGCTATGAGCTTTTGTAAACCAAGAAAGAATCCAAAGGCTGACATGCTTGCACCAAATGCAGCTGAAAATGAAAAGGTCCATGACCCAGTGACTGGGACTGCAGAGGGAGGTGCCACAGATGTAGAACAGAGGGCAAGAAGGACACTGGGAGACACTGGGAGACTCAGTCAGAACCAGCTTTCCAGTAAACCGGGAAGGCCGCACCCTCAACCAGGACACTAAGTGCTAGACACTTAGAGGCCCCCAAGGCAATGTTCTTAGGTTAATTATGGTCATCATTTCCCAACATAGAGCCTTATTTGGCTCTTATCCATATTGTTTGCCATAAATATTTATATAAATGGATGAATGGGAAATGTACGCTGCCAAATTCAGCTCTAAATGATGGGGAAAAAAGCCTCCTGCCCATGTTTCATAGCCAGGGACTAAAGCCAGGAATTGTGGCTCTGGTCTAAAACTTCATCCAGAACAGTAACTCCTTTGAAATTCTTTATAACTTCATAAAGTAAATAAGTATTGTGCCTACATTTCTGACACAGCATCCTCAACTCCACAGATTTTGGCCAGTTCATCAATTCCTTCTTCTCTGATAACTGTGCTATCCACATCAAAACATACTGCATCTGCTGAGCAGAAAATTTTCCTCAGCTCTGAGTGGGAGACCATCCTTGGAAGAATTTTCCTCCTACAAGAGAAAAAGAAAAATGTATTTAAGGACATAAAATATAAAAAGATTGAACTTTGCCTACTAAAGCCAATCTACCTTAATCTGTATCAAAGGCAGTGCAGCCCACATGAGCATGTACTCACAGATTCATTCATTTCTTTTTTTTTTTTTAGAAGAAAAAAGAAAAGAATTTACAATACACTACAGCAAGTACCAACTCCCATGGGTATGAGAAAAGATGTTTGCCAACTCACTTTCTTTTCTTTTTTTTGGTAGAGACAGAGTCTCACTTTATTGCCCTCAGTAGAGTGCTGTGGTGTCACAGCTCATAGCAACCTCCAACTCCTGGGCTTAGGTGATTCTCTTGCCTCAGCCTCCCGAGTAGCTGGGACTACAGGCGCCCACCACAACGCCTGACTATTTTTTTGTTGCAGATTGGCCGGGGCTGGATTTGAACCCATGAGCCACAGGCGCTGCCCGCCAACCTACTTTCTAAAACCCAGGGAGGGAATGTTACTGATCTGGGCACTAACAGAGGCACTGATTGCCCCTGCCAGTGAATCAAGACCAGCAGATTCTTTTGGAGGACTCTAGCACACCAGGACTAGAGTTGTGTCAAGATGTGACTCTAGTCTCCGTGATTCATTCATTTCCTAATGCATATTAAGTATCGTCTAAATGTCAGGCTCTGGGATGATAAAAACAATGGGACCCAAACTCTGCCTTCATGAGTTCAGTCTAGTGAAGACCAACTTGTAAGTACATTTGGTGTTGAACTGGTATTCAGTTATTTTTGACCTAATAGTTATAACAGCAAGGCAAGTGTTTAAGTAAAGAAGTACATGCAGCACTGTGAGCACAAGTAGGAAATGTTTAACCTTGTCTGTGAAACAGGCTTCACTGAGGCACTGCATTTCAGCGGAATCTCCGCGGGTAAGCAGCCCTCTGAGTGGGTTCATCAAAGGGCAGGACATCAACTGGGTGTTTGCTGAGTAGAGGGGAGGAAGGTGAGATAGCAGGAGAGAGGGTTGAGATTGCAGAGGGATAAGCATGAGCCAAAGCAAGGAAGAATGAGCAGATGACCTGCTAGAAGTTACCCAATGGCTGGTCCCGACTGCCTGGTGGTGTACAAGGAGTGCAGACCACCAGGAGCCTAGGCCCAGGCTAAGGAGCTTAGGTTTTAACTTCTAGGTAATGGAAAACCTTGACAGGCTTTAAGCCTCAGAAGAAAGGTTAAAGCTAAATAATACGCATTTGTTAGTCACCAATGTAGATAAAGACATGGTCTGGAGCTGCTCCTGGGGCTCAAGGAGTAGGGCGCCAGCCCCATATGCCAGAGGTAGTAGGTTCAAACCCAGCCCCGGCCAAAAACTGCAAAAAAAAAAAAAAAGAAAAAAAAAAAAAAAAGACATGGTCTGATTAAACTCTCCAAGGAGAGTGAAGACAGAGAGGAAAGAAATGGGCTAAGGACACAGCCCATAGGACCACCTTTATGTTGTGAGCCTGGGAAGAGGAATAAAAAGAAGAGATCACAAGAAAAAACTCTGAGAGGCATACTGCTGCCAAAGCTAAGGAGGACAGAATTTCTAAAAGAATTGAGTTTTTTTGTTTTTTTTTTTCAAGAGAATCAGTGTGATAAAGGATGATCCTAAAGGTTGCCTAGACCAGTCTCTCACCAAAGAGACTAATATGTCGCGTACCCTTAAGGCCACACAGATGATGCAAATAATCTATATTTAAAATAGACTGCGGCTAAAAATAGACTCAAAGGAGCTAGTCAACCCACTTCGTAACTGATTCCCAATCAATGCATTTGGGAGAATAATCTGATTCAAAGTTGACCTGGAGGAAAAAAAATCATTTAAGCCAGGAGCATACCAACCAACAGCCAATAGGTCAAATCCAGCCTGTCACCTGCTTTTGTATGACCCATGGGATAAGAACGAGTTTTACACTTTTTAAACAGTAGGGGGGGAATGAACAGAATAATATTTGGTGATATGTAAAAATTATATGAAATTCAAGTTTCAGATTTATTTAATCTTTTTTTATAGTCTCACTATGTCACCCTCAGTAGAGTGCAATGCATCACAGCTCACAGAAACCTCAAACTCTTGGGCTTAAGCAATTCTCTTGACTCAGCCTCCCAAGTAGCTGGGACTACAGGTGCCCGCCACAATGCCCAGCTATTTTTTTTGTTTTTGTAGTTGTTGTTGTTTAGCAGGCCCGGGCTGGGTTCAAATCCGCCAGCCTTGGTGTATGTGGTCCAGCACCCTAACCACTGGGCTATGGGCACTGAGCCCATAAATAAATCTTTATTGGGACACAACCATGTTCCTTTGTCTGTGTGTCAATAGCTACTTTTGCACTTCAACAGCGAAGACTATAAAGCCTACAAAGCCTAAAATATTTACTATCTGCCCTTCTATAGAAAAACATTGCCAACATGTTTCGAGCCCTCACAAAAAAGTGCTCCAAAAAAGAAGACCTGAGTTCACTGGAGGTACACTAAAGGGGGGAAGGGAGGGTAAATTAACGCATCTAGTTAGAGTGGAATTTTATACTATGAGGTAACGTTATCAACCTAAGGGTGAATGAAGTTTCCAGGCATATATAAGAAATACATGGGCCAGGCATGGTGCCGCACACATGTAATCCTAGCACTCTGGGAGGCAGAGGCAGATGGATTGCTTGAGCTCAGGAGTTTGACACCAACTTTAGCAAGAGCTAGACCCCATCTCTACTAAAAATAGAAAAACAAAGGCCGAGATGGGTCGATTGCTTGAGCTCAGGAGTTAGAGACCAGCCTAAGCAAGAGCAAGACCCCATCTCTAAAAAATAGCCGTGTGTTGTGGCAGGCACCTGCAGTCCCAGCTACTGGGGAAGCTGAGACAAAAGGATCACTTGAGCTCAGGAGTTTGAGGTTGCTGTGAGCTATGACGCCATAGCACTCTACCCAGTGTGACAGAGAGAGACTCTGTCTCAAAAAAAGAAAAGAAAAAAGAAACACATGAATATTAAACATGTATGCTACTGCTCATCTACAAGCTATTCTCTTTTCTACCGCCATGCTCTTGTTTAAGCTGATCTCTCAACTTAAAGTACTGGCTTCCCAGGTTGACCTATTGTCCCTCCTTGGAGACTGAGCTCTCTCACTGGTTGGCTCCCTTCTGTTCTCTTAATGGCACAATGTTCCATCCTTGGTCTTGTCATTATTATTATTATTTTTTTTTTTTTTTGAGACAAAGTCTCATTTTGTTGCCTTCAGTAGAGTGCCATGGCATCATAGCTCATAGCAACCTCAAACTCCTGGGCTCAAGGGATCCTCTTGCCTCAGTTTTTCAATTTTTAGTAGGGATAAGGTCTTGCTCTTGCTCAGGCTGGTCTCCTTGATCTTTTCAACCTATACTCACTCCCAGGATGAATTTGTCCTGGCTCATGGCTTTAAATGCCACCTCTATGACAATGACTCCCAAATGAGTATCTGAAGCTTTGTTCTATCTCCCAAACTCAAAACTCCAACTACCTGCTTGACCGCCACATAGATGTTTCGTAAACAAACATCCCAAACTTAACAAGTCCAAAACTGAACGGATCCTCTCTCCCTGCTAAAAACTACCCTTCTGGAAGCTTTCCTTCTCTCCCTCGATGGCCAACTCCATTTATCGTTCACCCTTGACATCTTTCTCTCACAACATACATACAATCTTTCAGGAAATCCAGTTGGTTCTATCCTTAAAAATCTGACCAAAATCTGCTCACCACATCCACTGGTATCACTCTAGCCTGAGTCATTAGTGTTTCCTGCACCAGTAGTCTCCTAAACTGTCCCCCATCCCAGTATTTATTCTCACCATCACAGCTAGAGTAATCACTGTGAGCTGTAGATCAAAGTGTGACACACCTCTGACTCAAACCCCTTCAATGACTCTTCATTTCATTAAAAGTAAAAGCAAAAGTTCTTACGCTTGTTTACAAGATCTGCCTTGAACCTGACCCTATACCACCCCCCCCCACACCCCTTCATCCTTCTGTCCCTGACCACATCTCCTACCCTTCTCCCTTTTGTTTCCTCTACTCCAACCTCACTGGTCCTCTTGCTGCTCTATAGATGCACAGGTAGGAGCTGCTCCAGTGAGAACCTTTGCTCTAGCTGTGCCCTCAGAGAAGACTCTTCACCTGGATATCCTCTCAGCCAACTCCTTCATCTCCAAGAGTCTGTCCAGAAATCAGCTTTTTTGATGAGCCAATCCTGACCACCCTGTTTATTATCCCTGCTGTCATTACCCCCAACATTACTGATTTCCCTCACTATGCCCTACTCTTCCTTCTTTCTAACATACAATAAAATGTATTTACTATGTTTCTTCGTCCCAGAAGAAACTTTAACCTCTCCTCCTTATCTCAAGGCAAATCATATCATTTCATCCAAAAATATTTCAGGGCCGGGCATTGTGGTTCACATTTGTAATCTCAGCACTTTGGGAAGCTAAGGCATTGCTTGAGGAAGGACTGCTTGAGGCCAGGAGCTCAAGACCAGCCTGGGCAACATAGCAAGACCCCACCTCTACCAGAAAGAAAATTTTTTTTAAATTTCAGTATATATTTCTAACAGGTAAAAAACTCTCTTTTTTAATATGATCATTTGCATTTTAATTTTAACTATACTACTGTACCTGCCTGTATTCAGGTTAATCATAAACTATTCCAGCATCAAATCAGGTTAAGACCTAATCATCACGGGCGGCGCCTGTGGCTCAAAGGAATAGGACACCGGCCCCATATGCTGGAGGTGGCAGGTTCAAACCCAGCCCTGGCCAAAAACTGCAAAAAAAAAAAAAAAAAAGACTTAATCATCAGGATGAGACCTGATGACCTTATGATAATGCCTTTGCTAATTGATTCCTCAGCATTAGAATAATGTCTCTATTATTCGATTCATTTAAGGTTTTCATGATTTGGCACCTACGTATTTCACCAACCTGATTCTCTACTGCTCTTCTCACCCCACAAATGTGCACACATAGAAACACACAATATGCTCAGAGGCTCTTGCCTCAGCCTCCTAAGTAGGTGGGACTACAGTCCCCCACCACAGCACCTGCCTATTTTTAGAGACGAGGTCTCACTCTGGCCTAGGCTGGTCTCAAACATATGAGCTCTGGGTAATCTACCCACCTTGGCCTCCCAGAGTGCTAGGATTACAGGTATAAGCCACCATGCCCAGTCTCCACAAAATTATTCTAAGTTAGTATGCTTTTAGTCTAAAAGTAAAATCTCTACCAGCAATGATGACTATATACATGAGCTAGAATCAACATCATATATTCTGAAGTTAGAAGGAACCTCAAAACTATCATTTGGGAGCCAGGTTCAGTAGCTCATGCCTATAATCCCAGCAACTTGGGAAGCAAAAACACTGTTTGAGCCCAGGAGTTTGGCAACATAGTGAGACCCTGTCTCTAAACAAAAGTAAAATAAGAAAAACTAACCAGGCATGGTTTTGCCTGCCTGTAGTCCCAGCTACTCGGGAAGCTGAGGAAGAAGCATCATTTGACCTCAGAATTTGAGGATGCAGAGAGCTATTATCACATCAATGCACTCCAACCTGGGCAACAGAGGCAAAACCATGTGTCTTTTTTTTTTTTTTTTTTGGAGACAGAGCCTCACTATGTCGCCCTTCGTCGAGTGCTGTAGCATCACAGCTCACAGCAACCTCAAACTCTTGGGCTTAACCGATTCTCTTGCCTCAGCCTCCCAAGTAGCTGGGACTACAGGTGCCTGCCACAATACCTGGCTATTTATTTTGCTGTTATTGTTGTCGTTGTTGTTTACCAGTTTGAACCTGCCAGCCCTAGTGTAAGTAGCTAGTGCTGTAGCGGCTGAGCTACAGGCGCCAAGCTGACCATGTGTTGTTTAAAAAACAAACATACAAACTACCATCTCAGTCTGGTCTCATGCTTTCCTCATTCAGAACAATATTGACATACTAATAGAACAGTGTTTTTCAGTCTTTTCTAACTCATGGCACACTTGAACCTATAATTAAACTTCTATAGTAAAACTTAAATTATGTTGATCAAAATAAAAAGAGTTATATGGAGGGTGGTGGGTTCGAACCCAGCCCTAGCCAAACTGCAACAAAAAAATAGCTGGGCATTGTGGTGGGTGCCTGTAGTCCAAGCTACTTGAGAGACTGAGGCAAGAGAATCACCTAAGCCCAAGAGCTGGAGGTTGCGGTGAGCTGTGACGCCATAGCACTCTACTGAGGGCAATAAAGTGAGACTCTGTCTCTAATAAATAAATAAATAAATGAATAGAGTTAAAAAAAAAAAAAAAAAAAAGAATGCACTCTGGGAGACATGGGAGGGGGCGGATTGCTTGAGCTCAGTAGTTCAAGACCAGCCTAAGCCAATGTGAGACCCTTGTCACTAAAAAGTAAAAAAAAAAAAAAAAAGAATATACTTACTGTGCTTTGAACTTCTTTCCAAAATAATTTAATTAAGGATCTGTAAAAAAATTTTGAAGAACATCTGAGATCCTCTCACAACGCACAAAATCACTGTAACAGAAATATATAAGTATATACCTCTAATAGCTTTACCCAAGGTCACCAAGCTAACTGACTAAGTAAAAGTTAGAGAACTAAAACTTGGATCACAGATGCACAGAGACAACATAGAAGAGGTACATAAATTAAGCAGAACTAAATAAGAGGAAGCATTTATAAGATCCTATAGCGAACATAAGAAATGTCAAAGATTTTCATAAGAAATTCAGGCCAAAGTTCTGCTAGCTAGACAACACAATGGATGATGATTCGCTAACAATGAAAAGAAAGAGTCTGTACTTTCTTTGGGAGACCAACAGATAGAAAGGCGTTTCATAAAGAGTCAAGTTCCCACCAAGCCACAGAACTCCAAAGAGCTCTACATCCTTCTCTCTCTGTGGCTCAGAAGCTCTCTCACCTGTTTGGCTCCGGTCCAGCAGGAATCAACCTAATTCATCTTAAAGGACCAGGTGGGCTCACTGTAAGAGCCTAGAAGACAGCAGGTCTGTCAGCAGAAAAGTAATGCTTAATGCAGTGCAGTTCCACTGAGCACGGGGAATGAGCCATAGGCAAGTGAGAGAAAGCCAGGAACACATAAACACATGACTTGAGAGGGGCTATGTAAGATGAGACAGACTAAGGAACATCTTTTTTTTTTTTTTTTTTTTTTTTATTTATTTTTTATTTTTTTATTGTGGAGAAGGGGCAGGGAAAGAAGGCGGGGGAAGAGGTGAGTGACAGGGTCGGGCCAGTGGCATGGTACCACATTGGCTGTATCTAGGTAGAGGC
>CAUYPK010093008.1:0-21238 GCA_963574355.1 Loris lydekkerianus | reverse complement strand
AGGACCCCCCCCGGGGCAATTGAAGCTGTTTCAACAATACACCACTGGGACTGATCAAACTAAAAAGCTTCTGCACAGCCAAGAACACAATAAGTAAAGCAAGCAGACAGCCCTCAGAATGGGAGAAGATATTTGCAGGTTATGTCTCTGACAAAGGTTTAATAACCAGAATCCACAGAGAACTCAAACGCATTAGCAAAAAAAGAACAAGGGATCCCATCGCAGGCTGGGCAAGGGACTTGAAGAGAAACTTCTCTGAAGAAGGCAGGCACACGGCCTATAGACATATGAAAAAATGCTCATCATCTTTAATCATCAGAGAAATGCAAATCAAAACTACTTTGAGATATCATCTAACTCCAGTAGGATTAGCCCATATCACAAAATCCCAAGACCAGAGATGTTGGCATTGATGTGGATAAAAGGGAACACTTCTACACTGCTGGTAGGAATGCAAATTAATACATTCCTTTTGGAAAGATGTTTGGAGAACACTTAGACATCTAAAAATAGATCTGTCATTTAATCCTGTAATTCCTCTACTAGGTGTATACCCAGAAGACCAAAAAATCACATTATAACAAAGATATTTGTACCACAATGTTTATTGCAGCCCAATTCATAAGTGCTAAGTCATGGAAAAAGCCCAAGTGCCCATCGATCCACGAATGGATTCATAAATTTTGGTATATGTGCACCATGGAATATTATGCAGCCTTAAAGAAAGATGGAGACTTTACCTCTTTCATGTTTACATGGATGGAGCTGGAACATATTCTTCTCAGTAAAGTATCTTAAGAATGGAAGAAAAAGTATCCAATGTACTCAGCCCTACTATGAAACTAATTTACAGCTTTCACATGAAAGCCATAACCCAGTTATAACCTAAGAATAGGGGGAAGGGGGAGTCGGAGGTGAGATAGGGGAGGGAGGGGGGAGGGTGGGTGTAGGGAGGGTGATTGCTGGGATTACACCTGCAGTGCATCTTACAAGGGTACATGTGAAACTTAGTAAGTGTAGAATATAATTGTCTTAACACAATAACTAAGAAAATGCCAGGAAGGCTATGTTAACCAATGTGATGAAAATGTGTCAAACGGTCTATAAAACCAGTGTATGGTGCCCCATGATCTCATTAATGTACACAGCTATGATTTAGTAATAATTTTAAAAACTAATTTACAATCTCACTAACAATGTAGATAAGAAAAAAGATAATCAGAGAGGGACAGTGTACACCCTTTCCTCTACACCCCTGTCAGTACTTGCTATCTTTCATCTTTTTGTTGATAGCCATTTTGACAGGTAGGAGATGATATCTCATAGTGGTTTTAATTTGCATTAATTTATTTTAATGCATCTCTTGCATTAGTGATATTGAGCATTTTTTTATATATCAGTTAACCATTCATATGTTTTCTTTTTGAAAATAATTGTTCAGGTTCTTTGACCATTTCTTTTTTTCTTATTTTTTCTTTTGATTTGTTTTTTATTTCAAATTAATATGAGGTACAAATTTTTATGTTTCACTGTTCTCACTTCCAGGGTAAAATCCCATTTGTAGAAGAGCCCCTCACCCAGGGGTCATGTTATATGCCCAGACAATGTGCACATTAGGTGAGATCCCACCTCATGCCTTCCCTTCATCTGCCAATCAGCTTCCTCCTCTGCCTCCCCCCCATGTCCCTCTACCCCCATACTATACTATATTTGTGTTTTATTGTTCACACATGCACGTAATTGTTTATATATTTTTTCTTTTTCTTTTATTTTTTATTTATTTATTTATTTTTTTTAAGACAAAGTCTAACTTTATTGCCTTCATTAGAGTGCTATGGTGTCATAGCTCACAGTAATCTCCAACTCTTGGGCTCAAGCAATTCTGTTGCCTCAGCCTCACAAGTAGCTGGGACTATAGGTGCCCACCACAACACCTGGCTATTTTTAAAGATGAGGTCTCGCTCTGGCTCAGGCTGGTCTCGAACCTGTGAGCTCAGGCAATCCACCCACCTCAGCCTCCCAAGTTCTAGAATTATAGGCATGAGCCATCATGCCTCGCCCATAATTGTTTATATATTGATTTCATATTAGTACAGAGTACATTTGATATTTATTTTTCCATTCTTGCAATACTTTACTAAGAAGAATGCATTTCAACTCCATTGAAATTTCATCAGGTAAATGGAAAAGATGTAAAGTCTCCATCTTTTTAATGGCTGAATAGTATTCCATAGTATACATATACCACAGTTTGTTGATACATTCATGGGTTGATGGACACTTAGGTTTCTTCCATGACTTAAAAATTATTAATTGAGGTGCAATAAACATTCTAGGGCAAAAGTTTTTGTAGTAAAATGATTTTTGTTCTTCTGGGTAGATAACTAGTAAAATGGAAAGTCTACTTTTAGATCTTTGAGGATTCCCCATACTTCTCTCCAAAAAGGCTATATTAGTTTGCAATCCCACCAACAGTGTAGAAGTGTTCCCTTTTCTCCACGTTCACACCAGCATCTGATGTTTGTGATGTGGGATAATCTTGCTGGGGTTAGGTGATATCTCAAAGGGGTTTTGATTTGCATTTTTCTGATGATTATAGACAATGAGCATTTTTTCATGTGTTTGTTGGCCAATCGTCTTTGACCATTTCTTAATTGGAGTATTTGTTTCTTGTGATTGAGTTGTTTGAGTCTATTTTGGATATTAGCCCCTTATCAGATTTATGGTTTATAAATATTTTCTGTCATTGTGTAGGTTGTCTCTTTATTCCATTAATTGTTTCCTTTGCTGTGTAGAAGCTTTTCAGTTTAATGCCATGTCTTTTGTCTATTTTTACTTTTTGCTTTCTTTTTGCCTGTGCTTTTAGGATCCTAAAAAAAAAAAAAAAAAAAATCATTGCCTGCACCAGATCAATGCATTAGAGATTCTCCCCAAAGTTTTCTTCTAGTAATTTTAAGGTTTTGGATCTTACCTTTAAGTCTTTACCATTTTGAGTTCTTTTTTTTTTTTTTTTTTTTTTATTTTTTTGATACAGAGTCACCCCAAATAGAGTGCTGTGGCATCACAGCTCACAGCAACCTCCAACTCCTGGGCTCAAGTGATTCTCTTGCCTCCGCATCCCAAGTAACTGGAACTACAGGCGCCTGCCACAACGCCCGGCTATTCTTTGGTTGCAGCCATCATTGTTGTTTGGCAGGCCCAGGCTGGATTCGAACCTGCCAGCTCAGGTGTATATGGCTGGCGCCTTTGCCGCTTGAGCCACAGGCACGGAGCCTTGAGTTCATTTTTTTATGTGATATGAGATAAGGATCTGATTTCATTCTTCTGCAAGCAGATATTCAATTTTCCCAATTTTTTTATTGAAGAGACCATTTCCCCATTGTGTGTTCTGGGCACCTTTGTCAAAGATCAATTGACTGTCCACGCATGGGTTTACTTCTGGCCTTTCTTTTCTACTCCATTGGTCTATACGTCTGTTTTTATGCCAATACAATACTGTCTTGATTACAATAACTTTGTACTATATTTTGAATTCAGGTAGTGCAATACCTCCAGCTTTGTTCTTTTTACTCAAGATTGCCTTGGCTAGTCAGGGTCTTTTGTGGTTCTATGTGAATTTTAGAATTTTTCTCTATTTCTGTGGAAATCCTTTTGGATAGGATCCCAAAAGCACTTAGGAGGCCAAGGCAGGTGGATTGCCTAGGCTAAATCTTCAGGATCGCCTGAATTTTAATGAGAATTACATTGGATTGTAGATCACTTTGAGTAGCATGGACATTTTAACAATATTAATTGTTCCAATTCATGAACATGCCACCCCACAATTCTAATTTCCTTTACCTGGTCCTTAATTTCATGCCTTGTCCTTAAGAATGAATGACTCAAACACAGGAAATGCTCTTCAACGCTGATGAGACCAGGAAAATATAACTGTGTTATCCTGAGCTCCTTGATTCTGACTGCGGTCTCGGGAAATGATGCTTCTATTTAACCTTGGGTTATTTGTCTTTCCCAAAACTTCATTTTTAAAAACACTAAAAATGTTAATCTTCTTAGAGGATAATAGGGAAGAGATCATCTGGAGTTTATAAGCATCTTGGTTAATAGGCTCATTTTAATAATAGCTGATCTTTTCATCCACAGAGAGGCTGTTCTGCCAGCTCAGCAAATCTCCTCAAAGACTTTCTGGAGTGTGCTTTCTGGATACTAAGATGCCATAAAGCACAGAGGGCAGCAGCCATTCTCAGAGAATAATATTACCCTAGTCTACAACCTGATAGGTCACTTGACTCATTTTATAAACTCGTTTTTATAAACTTTTAGGCACTGCTGGGCACGACTCATCCACATAGTTCACAAAGAAAGGACTTGCCCGAGGTGTAGCTGCTGCAGTGAAGGAACACGGCACTTGAGGATACAGGACTGACCCAGGCCCTGCCAGATGCAGAGAAGCCCCTCCACCAACAGACCCTCCACCTGCTCCCAGACACAGGTGCTCATCTTGTATCTGGAGACTGCCTTGCCTGCCATCTCTGTGGTGTATGTGCCCTAGCTCCAAGTCCCTTGCTGGATGCAGCGTGTTTAGCCCCCTGATTCTTGAGGTGCTCCAGCTCTGAGCCCTTCTAGGCTTATCTCCTGTAGAATCTCACCTGCACCCTAAACCTGACACTGCAGCCCCAGGCCTGCTTTGTACTCTGGGTCTGATCAATTGCGCCACTATTCACATGACTCCTTCTCCCCAGAATGCTGTCTCCCACCTGACAGTTGTTCCAACCTGAGGTCTGGGGATACAGAGAGGGATGGAAAGTTGCCCTTCTCCCCCATTGTGCAGCACTCAGACCAGCGGACCAGAGGCTTTGCCTGTCACCTTCAAGGGCTGGGAGGACTCCTGAGCAACTGAGTCAGCCTCTCTCTGGGAAAACAGCCTTTAAAAATGGCTTTTTTGTTCACAGAGGGCCAAAGTACAAAGACATAAAGTTCTTAGAAAATATAAAACCCTAACAAGGGGATTCCTCATTGGCTGCAGCTTTTTCTTTGGTAAGACTAGCCCAGAAGCCCTGTGCCTCTGACCAAAGCACAAAGCAGGCCATGCTAGGTCATAGGGTCATACCTAGGACATGCCAAGAACCTCACTCTGAACCCTATAGTAAAGCCTTTTATGGACTGGTCCTTCTGGCAAACATGCATGGAACACACACAGACAGCTTTGGCTGTGCAGAGGGTCCAGAATGAGACGACTCACTCTGGTTTCCAGGAGTCACATCACAGAGACAGTCAGATCCACACAAAGAGTGACAACACCACTCAGCTGGCCAGTTACAGCCCAGGAGTGGAATGTCAATTTGTTTTTTTTGTTTTTTTGTTTTGGTTTTTTTTTTATTAAATCATAGCTGCGTACATTGATATGATCATGGGGCATCATACACTAGCTTCACAGACCGTTTGACACATTTTCATCACAATAGTTAACACAGCCTTCCTGGCATTTTCCCAGTTACCGTGCCAAGACATTTACATTCCACATTTACGAAGTTTCACATATACCGTTGTAAGATGCCCCACAGGTGTAATCCCATGAGTACCCCCCCTCCACCCACCTCCCTGGAATGTCAATTTGCATTTGGCTCACCAATTTCCATACACTCTACTCTGATCATCCCCTTGGAGTCAGCTCCCTTCTCCAGGGTTGCACCAGCGCAGTTACAGCCCAGCAGTGGAATGTGGCTCGCCAATTTGCACACACCCTACTCTGATCAGTCCCTTGGAGTTAGCTCCCTTCTCCAGGGTTGCACCAGGGCATGGCAGCCTGTAAATCACTGTGGCCACTGGGCAGCTTCCCTGACCCAGGTCAGGCCTTGGGCTGGACACAAAGAAGCCCGAGCCCTGGGTGTCTTCTGTCCCGCCAGGTCTAACATCTATGCTTATCACAGTTCATTTTTTGTTTTTAACTTTACTCCAAAAAATGGCAAAATCATCACTTTAATTGGTCTGCAAACAAGAGTTAAATACTTATTAAGCTGTAAAAATGGAGTAAGTATGTTATAAAATGCTTTCTAATAGGCTTCTTCCCTCAAAAAAGCAATTTAATGAATACAGTTTGACTTTGGTTCCGTTAATAATGTGCCCAATCACTCCTGCTTTGTGAGAAGTGACTATATGTAGATGATATTATTATAAGACGCTATTTTTTTCATGCAATTAGCCGCATACATTTCCTGACAGACTAATTTATGTATGAATGCTTTTTAAAAGCAAAGGCATTTTGCATGTAATTGTATTCCTTTGAAATCTATCTGTTAACAAATTAATGTGTTTCTCATTTATTTGCTAATGCCTCCCTTTCTCTAGGACAATCAGACATAAGCATAAGCGTCAAAATATCTTCAGGATGAAATAAATAACCAAGTGTCATTGAAGGCCAGATGCATTACTGGTGAGAATGTCCCAGACCAGGTGTGGTGAGCACCACAGTTTAACTCTCATTGCCATGGAGTAGAAATGAATAAAAATGTGATTAAAATTGCTACCCTGGATTTGCTTGTTTGCAAATCATGCTCTATAGCAGGTAAAGGTCACTGCAAGTTTGCTAAACTAGCCTGAGGAAGGGACAAATCACTGTTCCTCCCACTTACAGTTCTACTAACTTTACAAAGTACCGGTTGCAGTCAGGCCTGACGCAGGGTGAAATGCAGTCGCCCACCAAGTAGGGCTGGGGGTGGGGGGTACAGAGAGGTCTTGGGTCTCTGCCTCAGAAGAGAAATAAGCCACTTCCCTTGAGGAAGGCTTAGATAATCACTGAGCACTTTCATTTCCATTATCATATTTGGTCCTTGTAACTGTTGTTGTCCACCAGTCAAAGGCCACCAGGACACAGACAGACCGGTGGGTATGTCATTTGCTATAGCAAGGGAGGCTGCATGTCACAGGGGGCCACAAGGGATGATTCTGGCAACTTAGGGAGGGTTCAGGAACCAGACTGTGCTGTGGGTTGGGTGTTCTCAGGAAGTGGAGGCCATGCAGTGAGCAAGCATCTTAGCCATTTCTGTCTGGAGGTAAGAAGCATAGACCAAGCTAAGTGGTCATGGGCAAAGAGCCAGTCAGCCAAGTTGCCAGGGCCACCGTGCAGCTTCCTCTTCTTATTTGTGTGCCTATGCAGTTGTGGCTATGAAGTAGCCTGTGCCCATCTTGTTCCACACACTCTCAGAGGGTTGTCCACCAGCCCTGATACTCTGAGCAAGTATCTCCACTCCACAGGGAACCCCACAGCCCAGCTTGCAACAGCAGGCTGTGGTCCACAGACATCCTGTGAGGGGTTCCAGTGCCTGGCTCAGAGCAGCCTGCTGTGGTGTCAGTGGGAGCCCGTGGGGGCAGATGGGAGGAACCAAAAGAAAGGACACTAAAAGGAATAGAGTCCGTGACTGTATTTTCACTTTGCCTATTGTTAATATATATAAAAGCTACTGATTACGGTAGTGCCAAGGAAGATGAAATACCTTGGAATTATCTAACAAAGGACATGAAAGACCTCTATAAAGAGAATTACGAAACCCTGAGAAAAGAAATAGCAGAAGATGTTAACAAACAGAAAAACACACCATGTTCCTGCCTGGGAAGAATCAACATCATTAAAATATTCATACTACCCAAACCAATCTACAGATTTAATGCAATCCCTATCAAAGCACTAATGTCATACATTAAACAACTTGAAAAAATAGTACTTTGTTCTATATGGAATCAGAAAAAAAGCTCAAATAGCCAATACATTACTTAGAAATAAAAACAAATCTGAAGGCATCACGTCACCAGACTCCAGGTTATACTACAAATCTATAGTGATCAAAACAGCATGGTACTGGCACAAAAATAGAGAAGTAGATCTATGGGATAGAACAGAGAATCTAGAGGTGAATTCAGCCACATATCATCATTTGATCTTTGATAAGCCTAACAAAAACATACATTGGGGGAAAGAATCCCTATTTAACAAATGGTGCTGAGAGAACTGGCTGGTGACCTGCAGAACAATGAAACTGGACTCTCTCCTTTCACCACTAACAAAAATTGATTCTCACTGGATAAAAGATTTAAATTTAAGACATGAAACTATAAAAATACTAGAAGGGAGTTCAAGGAAAATGCTTCAAGATATTGGCCTGGGAAAATATTTTATGAGAAGGAAGCCCCTGACAATTGAAGCAACACCAAAAATACATTACTCAGATGTGATGGAACTAAAAAGCTTCTGCACAGCTAAGGTCACTGCAAGTAAAGCAAACCAGCAGCCTTCAGAATGGGAGAAGATGTTTGCAGGTCATGCTTCCAACAAAGGTCTGATAACTAGAATCTACAGAGAACTCAAACTAATCAATAAAAAAAGAACATACAACCCCATTTCTTTGTGAGCAAGACAGTTGAACAGAAACTTCTTTGAAGATGACAGGTGAATAGCCAATAAACACATGAAAAAATGCTCACCATCTTTAATCACCAGAGAAATCCAAATCAAAACCACTTTGATATCGTCTAACTCCCGTAAGATTAGCCCGCCTCACAAAATCCCAAGTCTGCAGATGTTGGCATGGATGTGGAGAGAAGGGAGCACTCTAAACTGCTAGTGGGATTACAAATTAATACAGCCTTTTGGAAAGAAGTATGGAGAATTCTCAAGGAACTAAAAGCTGACCTACCATTTTATCCTGCAATTCCATACTAGGCGTCTACCCAGATAAACAAAAATCATTTTACCAAAAAGACTTTTGCACCAGAATATTTACTGCAGCTCAATTCATAATTGCCAAGAGGTGAAAGCAAACCGAACACCGATCAACCCATGAATGGATTAACAAATTGTGGTGTATGTACACCATGGAATACTATGCAACCATAAGAAAAGATGGAGACTTTACATCTTTTACTTTTACCTGGATGAAGTTGAAACATGTTCTTCTTAGTAAAGTACCTCAAGAATGGGGGGGAAAGTATCCAATGTGCTCAATACTATTATGAAAGCAATATATAACCACTGACACACTCATACAAATGATAAAACACAAATATAGTCCAGAAAGGAGAGGAGAGGAGGGAGAGGGGAGGGGAGGGGGAGAGTGAGTAGAAATAGGGTATTTGTCAGGATCTCACCTAATGTGCACAATGCAAGGGTACCTTTCAAAACAACTAAGAGTATATTATAAATGTCTTACTACAAAAAATAGGTAAATGAGGTGATGGTTACATGAATTAGTTTAAGCATTCCAGGTTGCATATTAAATCATCACATTGTACCCCAGAAACAAATGCAGTTACAATTTAATAATTTTTTTGTATTTTTTTATTAATGTATACATTAATGCATTTATGGAGTACAATGTGTTGAATTTATATACAATTTAGAATGCTTACATCAAACTGGTTAGCCTTCACCTCAATTATTATGTCAAGACATTTATACTCTATGCTTAATAGATTTGACATGTACCCTTACAATATGCACCATAGGTGTGGTCCCACCATTTACCCTCCCTCCAGCTAACCTTCCCTCCCTTCCCCCTCCTCTTCCCTCCTTCATTCTGGGCTATAGCTGTGTTTTATCTTTCATATGAAAATGTGGACGATTACAAATTCTTTTCATAACAGTACTAAGTACATTGGATACTTTTTCTTCCATTCTTGAGATACTTTGCTCTAATGGGAGAAGA
Source organism: Loris lydekkerianus (assembly GCA_963574355.1). Lineage (NCBI taxonomy): Eukaryota > Metazoa > Chordata > Mammalia > Primates > Lorisidae > Loris > Loris lydekkerianus. Next base: position 11,540 of record CAUYPK010093008.1, on the reverse strand, counting down.
TATTTGCTGGTTATGTTTCTGACAAAGGTTTGATAACCAGAGTCCACAGAGAACTCAAACATTAATAAGAAAAGAACAAGTGATCCCATCTCCATGTGGGCAACAGACTTGAACAGAAGCTTCTCTGAAGAAGACAGGTGCATGGTCTACAGACACATGAAACAATGCTCACCATCTTTAATCATCAGAGAAATGCAAATCAAAACCAGTTTGAGATATCACCTAACTCCAGTAAGAGTAGCCCACATCTCAAAATCCCTAAACCACAGATGTTGGCGTGGATGTGGAGAAAAGGGAACACTTCTGCACGGCCGGTGGGAATGCAAGCTAATACGTTCCTTTTGGAAAGAAGTTTGGAGAACACTTAGGGATCTAAAAGTAGACCTGCCGTTCAATCCTGCAATTCCTCTTTTAGATATATATCCAGAAGACCAAGAATCACTTTACAACAAAGATATTTGCACCAGATTGTTTATTGCAGCCCAATTCATAATTGCCAACTAATGGAAGAAGCCCAAGTGCTCATCAGCCCATGAATGGATTAACAAATTGTGATATATGTATACCACGGAATACTATGCAGCCTTAAAAAAGATAGGGACTTTACCACTTTTATGTTTACATGATTTAAGAAAAATTAAATTCAAAAAAAATAATAAAAGAAAAGGCCAGCCATCAGGGGCTTTGTCATCACGCATGGGTGGGGAAACACAGGCTAGGAAGAGAGTTGGAGAGAAGATAAAGTTCCCTGAGATGGGGACTGGGAGGCAGAGCTGGGCCCCAAAGGGCAGGAGTGCGTTACCCGTGCCTCCCACCACGCTCTCAGCAGCTCCACCAGTGCCAGGCCACTCCACAGCAGTGGAAACTGAGGCTTGGCCAGATGAAGCAACTGCCCCCAAATCAGCACCTAATTAGGCACATAATTTCATTATAGAGTACATAATTACATAACTGGATGCATAATTAGATGCATAATTACATAATTACATGCATAATTAGGCATGTAATTAGCAAGAAGGCTGGGATTTGGCCTGTGTGTCTAACTCTAAATTCCCTGGTCTTTCCACTGCACCAGCCCGCCTCCGTGGGTTCCACGGGCAGCCTGCCAAGGGGCTGTGGTGCCAAGGAGTCTCATGCTCGGGGGATTCCAGCATCAGGAGGGAGCATGGGGGTGGTCTGACTCCCTTCTACCCACCCCCACTGTCCCTGAGAGGGGAGGACATGCTCTAGCAGGCCCTGGGCACCAGGCATGTCCTCTGTCAGAAGCCACACTCAGGGGAAGCGGGGCTGGCACAGCAGAAGGCAGGGCCTGGGCTAAGGAGGAAGGAACAGGTGCCAGCCCAGCTGAGGCACAGGGAGGAATGGCACGATGCATGCAGGGAGCAGCAGCCACAGGCAGCCGTCACAGGCAGCCGTCCCTTCCTGTCCCTGAGTTTCTCAGCATGTCCGCGGTCAGCAGAGGCGCAGAGTTAGCAGTGCTGCAGCTGTCATGCACAGCCAGCCACCTCTGCCAAAGTGGATACCTGGCCCACTGTGGGGCTGCCTAGGGCACAGCACCTGGAACTAGACCCGGCTCTGAGACACTGGGGACAAAGCAGGGGCACGTGGCCTGGAATCTGCCCCCTGCCTCCCGCCGTCTCCCTGTCTACGCCCAATTGCCGCCTTGGTCTCTCCATGTCTGAAATGGAGTGCAGCCTGATTCTATCCCTCATGGCCTGTTGGTGAAGTGCTGAGGCTGGGAGGCTCCCCTGCCTGCTCCCAACACCCCACAGGCCGCCCTCCCCCCATGCAGGAGTTGACACCAACCTGGGTCTGCATCTGACTCTGCCGCCTTCTCTCCCAGGCCTCACTGCATGGTGAGGTACCTCTGGGACTGGCCACCCATTCACCCCCCAGCCCAAGTCTCCCAAGCTAACAGGCTGGTAGAGCTGTGTGCGGTTCGTGTGGGCACCTGCTTGGCCACCTGAGCATGAACACCTGAGTCATGTCCCCCCCCCCGGACACACACCACCTCCCCTCCAGCCGTCCCTGCACTCACACTGCTGCCTCCACCATCCTGTCCCTGCTCCTCCTCATGGGGCCAGGTGGCTCCAGGTGGGTGCCCTCCTGTTAGGGGAATTTGCATTTTATTGGGAGGACTGAAGACTTACTGTCCTAAGTTAACGGCTCTCTAGCTGTGCAGCCCAGTCCTGCATCTATGAGCAGGAGGCCCCTGGCCACACAGCCCCTTCAAAAAGAAGGGTCCCAGGTTCCACTCAGTCCCAAATGAAACTCTAGGTGGTCTTTAACCAGGAAGTAGAAACACACACACCTGGAAGAGCTGCTGGGGACTCAGGAGCAGCAGCCCCTGGGCCCAGGCAGGAGACCATTCCCTGTCTCTCTCCGGGGCCATTCTGCTATTCTTGCTGGAGGGGAAGGCCCACAGCCCAGGCCCTGATGACCATCACCCCTAGCAGCTCACCTGAATGGCAGACAGAGGACAGGTGTCTGGGCAGGGATGTGGGAATGCTCCTTCATCGAAACGGTGAACTCCCAAGCACTCCCCTGCTTGTCCAAGACCCGCCCCTGCACCTGTGACATTAGGCTGCACTCCTGCCCTGCCATGCCCAGCATCTGTACTGCCCTGACCTTGACATTGCGACACACGGACCTATATCAGTTTTCCTCCAGCTCCTTTTGGGACTGAATTTAATCTTGCAATTTACATTTTCTGATAATCCATTACTGACTTTGGGTAAATGACCAATGTCAGATTGGAATCCTGCTCCCTCTTTTACATCAGCATGCTATGGTTTGATTTTTGTTTGCTTCACTTTGCTTTGCTTTTTTGTTTCATTTTATTTTGACCCACAGAGTTGCACCTTTGACTGAGCAGCTGACTCCTGGGCAGCAGAGGGGAAGCATGGCTTCATTTTCTTTCCAAATGACCAAAAGCATAAATCCTGCAGGGATAGCACCCAGCCAACAGCAGGAACACAAAAGAATAGGGACTCTCTGATGTCAGCAGCAAAATGCCAGTATTCCAAGCCCTGAACTCTCTCCAAAGTGCTTGAGTGAACTCATCCTTGAACTCAGGCCCTTTGCCTTGCTGAAGATGCCTGCAGACGGGCCTGGCTTTCCCCTCAATGGGACCCCTTCCACACATGGGGCTGGACCAGTGGTGGAGACTTGGCCCACACCAAGCAATCAAGTGCCTGTCCAGCAATCAATCACCTTCTGTTTCTTCAGCGTTTGAACTGAGAGACAGAGAGAAAGTACAGCAGCTAGTGAGAGAACCTCAGCTGAGGGGCTCACATTGAACTGGGGTGGGGTGGTCAGGCTGGGCAGAGGCTCAGAGAGACTGGAGATAGAGAGAGAGACAGAGACTGATGAAGAGGGAGTGTTGTGCCCAGGAGTTCCACAAAGACCACACTGCCAAACAAGCCAAATAAAAGAGTCCTTTTATTGAAGAGCCAGCCGGCGACTGCCTCAGGGTCCCAACATGGGGTGTCTGAGAGCAGCCCCAAGTGCTTAAGGAGTCAGGTTTTTAAGGCTTGGTCTGCATCCTGGTTGGTACGGAGGCTGTCCAGGTGCATTTGGGTGGGATAGTAAGGAAGCATTGTACAGAAGCAGAATTTTGCAGTTAGTTAGCTATACATCATACATCTTTGGTTTAATATTTTCCCATATACATCTTAGTTTCAGTACTTTTCCTCCATATATCTTTGTCTCAGTACTCATACATCTGGTATTGTTTAAAGGTCAGTTTGGGGACAATGGGTTTGTTTCCCAGGCCCAGGAGTTAGCCAAGCAAGAAACTGGGAATAAACTAGAAGCAAGAAATCAATTAGAACTTTCTCATTTATCTTGGGAAGTGAACTGGATTTATTTATTTATTAAAGCTTGCAGTCTGGAAATTTGCCAGAAGTTACTTTTCCATCATTGCCTAGACCTAACAGGAGCACACACACAGGGAGAAAGGACAGCTGGAGACCGGGCTCCTGGGGAAGCAGAGGTGGTGTGGCAGCCCCATGCATGTGGCTGTCTCTCCAGGTGCTGACAGGTTTCCTAGAAGCCTGTCCAGGCCCCATGGAAGTCCTGTCATGCAGCAGATGAGGACATTGAGATGCTGAGATTTTAAGTATAATAACTTACTCAAGGTTGAGCAAAGCATATCTGACCCCAAAGACATCACCACTTCTAGATTTTCAGAACCCTCAGGCGTCCAAGCACAGCAGTGAGGCTCTGGGGCCTCGTGCATCACATAGGCCATTTTTCTTTCATCCATTCTTTGTCCACTCATCAATCTCTGAAAGCAGCACCAAGCACTGGCTGGGCCCTCCAAGCTCCCAGGCAACGCACACCTTCCTTCACCAGTGTATCCGCTCCAGACCTTACCTGAGAGCCTCGCAGACATGAGGCTCCCAGCTCCTCTTCCAACCAAGGTGGCCAGACAACACCCATGTGCTGGGCACCCTTTGTGCTTTGTTTCCAATGGACACCATGCCCGGGGCTGCCTCTTCTCTGCCCTAAGGCCCAGCCGCACACCTGCTGCAGACTCTGTGCACATGTGTAATGCAGCACAACCCCACGTGCTGCATGGGCTGTCCTGGGCCCAAGGCTGTGCTTGCAGACGCTAATATTTCATTTTTGTGGGAGGCGGGGAGAAGCCTCTTTCCACTGCTACATGTGCATCTCCAGCAAACTGCCCCCTGGTAGTTGTAGCCTGGACACCACCATGGAGCACAGAAGTTATAAAATTACAGCCATCCTAAACTGACACCCCAGTGGGGCTGGGGTGTGCACCTCAGATCCTGGAAAGGTTCCTCACCTTGTGGCTCATGAAGCTGAGAAAGGGCCCCAGGGGAGCCCTGGGCTCTATGCCATACGAATTAGAAAGCCACAGAGCACACTCAGCCTGCCTTGACTTTCCTCCATCAGTAGCAGAAGTAGTGTATGTCTTGATATGCTGGGTTTTATCACATGTTGTCACTACAAGTACAATCAACTAGGGGGTCAAAACTGCATTTTTTTTTTCCCGACCCCCCCCCCCACACACACACACACACACAGGCACTCTCATGCCAAAACCCAGGTAAAACACACTCAACACACCTAGAAAATTTTTCACACTAAATTGAGGCTATTAGGAAATTAAAAATTAGTATATTCACACAATTCACCCTCACTTTAAAAGTAATATATTTGCGAAACAGGGGTGGGTGTGAAATTGTGGAATTAAATACATTTCCTGACAAAGATAATACAGTTGATCTAACATGATCAAAAATGAAATATTACTGGACAGCACCTGTGGCTCAGTGAGTAGGGTGCCGGCCACAAATACCAAGGGTGCCAGGTTCACACCTGACCCCGATCAAACTGCAAAAAATAAATAGCTGGGCATTGTGGCGGGTGCCTGTAGTCCCAGCTACTCGGGAGGCTGAGGCAAGAGAATTGCCTAAGCCCAAGAGCTGGAGGTTGCTGTGAGCTGTGATGCCACATCACTCTACCTGAGGGTGACAAAGTGAGACTCTGTCTCTATTAAAAAAAAAAATAAAAATAAAAATGAAGACTTAAAAATCAAACAAAACACGTGCAGGATTACTGCACTGAAAATTACAAAATGCTGACAAAAGAAATCAAAAAAGGCTTCAAAATTCAACAAACAGCATGTTCACAGATTAGAAGGCTCCCCAAAATCAATGCTTCCCATACTGTTTTATATGTTGAATATAACCCCTATCAAAATCCTAGCAAGATTTTGTGTAGAAGTAGATAATTATATTCGAAAAGATATTCCACACATATATGGAAAGGGGAAAAAATAATGAAAAGGAAGCAGGAGGAATCACTCTCCCTGGTGTCACAGCTGTGCAGCACTGGCAGGGGAGCAGACCCAGGTGTCAACAGAAAGAACACAGAACCCAGAAAAACACCCCCATGGATTTTTTACAAAAGTGCAAAACCAATTCAAGGGAGGAAGGATAGCCCTTGCAACAGATGGTGCTGCAGCTATTTAAATTTCTATAGCTGCCAAACTGAACCTCACCCTAAGTCGAACATCTTATACAAAAAATTAACTCAAAATGGACTTAGGTATAAAATTAAAAACTTGTAGGAAAAAAACAAAGAAGGAAATCTTCAGAACCCAGGACTAGGTGAGGCATTTTTTAGACTTGACTCCAAAGCATGATCTACAAAAGGAAAATTAGTAAACCAAACTCATCAAAATTAAAACCTTCTACTTGCTGAAAGATCATGGTAAGAAGAGGGAAAGGCAAGCTACAAACTGGGAAAAAATATTTGCAAACCATATATCCAACAAAGAAATTGCATTTAGAATACATAGAAAACTCAAAATTCAACAGAAAAAAAATTTAATTGAAAAAATTACAAAAGACATGAATGGATATATTTCACAGAACAGGACATGCAGATGTTAAAAGGCATCATTAACCATCAGGAAATGCACATTTAAACCACAATAAGATATTAAAACAATTTTAATAGTTGTTTACTTTCACAAAATGCGTGCACATATTTTTGGCACCCTCTGTATATTGCACTACATGCTTATCAGAGTGGCTAAAATTTTTTTAAAAAGTGATAAAACCAAATGCTGGTGAGCATGGTGAGAAACCTGATTACTCATGCATTGCTGTTGGGAATCGTGACATAGCATAAGCATGCCAGAAAATAGTTTGGACGTTTGTTTTAAAACTTCTGGTGGTAGTTAGCTACACAGGTGATAGAATGCAAACTTACACATGCACACACAGAGATTGCTATTTCTTTTCAAATAACAATCTTTTTTAGGGACAAATAAACAAAAAAAAAAAAATGTTTTCTAGAGATTCAAGCAGCTGAATTCCTAGGTCAACTATAGATTTATCAGTACATCTTGGCAAACTGTAGCCTGAACACAGTGTGTGGGTGATAGGATGTTTGGGGGGGGAAACCAGTCATGTTTGAACAAAGGGAACCCCACGTTCTGTGGTCATGACCCACTTGACTTTTCTGATTAAGTGTGTGGCTCCGCTCAGTGGGCAAGCTGGTCCCTGAGCCCTAAGGGAAGCATCCATGGAGCTGGATGCCCCTCTACGTTTCCCTTGCTTCTCCCAGAGCCTCAGGGATGAGCTTGCTTTATATTATTTACAAACATGGCTTCAGGCTTCAATCAACGAGATTTCAGAGGGCAAACATGCTTCTCACAGAAACCTTCCAGATGGAGTGCAGTCTGATCACGCCCTGACAACCACAGCGACATCACTGGGGCATTCACACGTTATCATGGCTGAGCAAGGAAGCTAGCCTGGAGTTCGCAAAATTTACTCCAAGTACAGACTTTATTCCTGAGACTTGGCTAATTCCATTCTAATTAAATTTATATAGAAGCCTTTACAGCTCCAAAAATAGAATAAAAGTAAACACCAGCTCAGTAACTCTACCCCGATCCATCTGTTGTAGTATGAAGCAGATGTTCTCAACAGGGCCTTCCTCACTCCTGGATGGGGAGGTGTCCACTAGTCCAGGTGACATCAGCACCATCCTCTAAGCTGACTTCATGTCCCCTTTTAAGCATGAATTTGAGTCCCTTCCTACTGCTGCTAAAAAAATAAAATAGTCAAATTCTATCAAATGTCTACCATGCTAGGCACTTTTGTTTTTCCCATGCCTATTCAGAATGATGAAGTGATTTGCCCAAGGTCACATGGTCAGCAGGTGCTAGAGCTGGAATCTAGCCCCAAGATGACCTAAGCCCAAAGTATATGCTCTTCTCTGCCCCTTCACCCAGGCGTCCAGCACCATGGTAGATATTATAAAAATGAGAACAAAACTACGGGCCTTGCCTGTGGGAAGTGAGGCCTCACATACGCATGACAAGGCAAGAAGAGTCATTGAATTCAGTGCAGGCCCCCCAGATCATGAAAACAAGAGAGGTTTGAAGAAGGGAGTGGCCAGAGGTCAGGAGAAGGAAGAGAAGCAGCACTTTGGAGAAGAATAGGTAACATTTGGGATGCACTAAGCAGGGTTGGTAGTTCGTGGTTATTGTGCTGTGGTGTGAAAACTTACTCGTTTTCATTTTATTTCATTCTATTTTCTACCTGTCTTATTTGACCTCTCAAAGCAACTGTCCCTGCATGTGGAAAACAAGTCAGCCATAACAGAAAAGCTGCAGTTTTCATTATTTTACTTAATATAACTTATATTTTGCTTTTCAGGAAGAGTGAAACAGATTTCTAAATTCTGCTCTGGAAGTATGACAGCTGACCTACCTGCCAGGTGAGTGAGTCAAGCTGCCTCATGGTAAAGGCAGGTGCTATTTATTAGAGGGAAAGTGTGGGATCTCCCATCCATTCATTTACTCATACCCAGTTTTTCCGGAAAGGATTTCAAGGGGTGGATACCCACTACAGGCCAAAGTTTCTACAACTCCTATTTCTTACCTGCCCCCCAAATCCCTGTGAGATGTATTCAGTTGCGTTCCATTATTAGTTAATAATCTTGTTAAAGTTCTATGATACATATTTGTTTTATATTTGCAAAAGGCTTCTGATTTTTAGAAAAATTATACCTTCACAGGCTAAATAGAAAAAAAGCAAGGGCTTTGTGGTCAAGGAAATTTGGATTCAAATTGCAGCCTTTCTACCCACCAGTTGAAACAACGAGCAAATCACCTCTGAAATCTCCAACTTCCACTTGCAAAATGACAATAATGTGTGCCTTGCTGATTTATTGTGAAAACTAAATAAAATAGTACAGAAAGGCATTTAAGACATTGCATGAACTCCATAAATAATACCTATTACTGTTGTAAATTCAGATAATATTACTAATAGGTCTTGGGGTATCTCACCATAAGACCATGCTTTCCTTGCCTATAAATGATTAGACCTGATGGAGAGAAACCAGACCCAAGTTTGAAATAGAGAGGAAGTGGGAGCTGAGGTGCACCTTGGGAGTAGCAGCCTATAGCCATATGCATAAGGAAGTTAGAGGAGACGATTTGTAAAGCTGATGTACAGAAAAATGGAAGCAATGCGTTCTGAGACAAATGTAAGAAGAGGAAGAAATCCTATGAATCCTAGAGAATTTAAGACCCCCACCAGGCCCAGATCCCTGCCTTGGATTTATAAGTGCTCCTAAATGCTTACCATGAATCTTTCTTAATAGCTTAAGGTGGAATAAAATTCTATCTTTTACAATTGGGTAGATTTAGACTAATGTTACGGTCAGTATTATTCTCACTAATACTGTTATCCTAAGAACTCACCCAGAGAATGAGACAAGGCTCCCACTATCAGCAGTGGCATCCAGGGAGTCACAAGAGGGGCCAGACCCTGAGCAGGGATGGCTACCCTGGTTCTCCGACCTCAGCTCAGGAGTGATCCTAGAGAACCAGGATAGCCAGCCACAGGCAGCCCCTGCATTAGGGAGAGGAGATGACCTAATATCTGGGGATGAAATTCTCATCCCTCTCCACATGATGAAAATTATGTTCCTTTCCATTCACGGCTTCTAAGACCCATTCCACCAACAAGTGCCTTTTTCAAAATCCACCAGGAGAGGAATGATCTGGAGATTATACAAATACTCCATCCTTTACAGGTGAACTCCACTTTAATAAATATGCATGCTCCAGCCTTAGATGTCTGATTAACCAGGGAAAGTGCATGCTTCCCAGCTCTCACCTCAGACTTCCCTTTGAGAGCCAGCTTTCTGAGCTTGCTTAAACATGCCATTGTCAACAAGATAATCTTTTCATTTTTTGTACAGTAAATCCATAGATCTTAAGTGCACATCTCTCACTGATGAATGTCCACCACCATGTGTCTACGATCTGGATCAAGACAGAGAGCATGCTGTACCCTTCCCTGTCCACCTCTGGCCCTGCAAAATGGTCACTTACTCTGATTTCAACCATCAGAGATCTGTTCTGCCTGTTTTGAACTTCAGACAAATGGAATGATTTAAAAAGAGATTAAAGTTGATGTACAGGGAAATGGAAGCAAAGGGTTCTTTCACTCAGCAGCATGCTTTCAGGTTCATCCTGTGGTCCATTCTTTCACTTGCTGAGCAAGGCGCCGATGTTTGGAGATGCTTCGGTAGCCTGCTCACCTGCTGGCCGACCTTGGGTTGTTCCCAGTTTAGAGCTTTTATGCATGAAGCTGCGACAAAGCTTGGTAAGTTTGTGTGGACAGATTTTTCTTTTCTCTTGGGTAAGTACTCAGGAGTGGAAGTGCTCTAGTAGAAATTGCCCAAAGTACGTCCGAAGTACAGAAAAGCGCCCCAGCTGACACCCTCCTTCCTGCCACCAGGAGACCCCGAAGCCACAGAGCCCCACCTGCTCCTCTGCTTCCTGAAGCGGGGACAATCGCCCGGAACCCGCATCTCACTGGGGGTCGTGCTTCAGTCTCTGCAGGAAACTCACGCAAGGACTAATAGAAATTACACCTATTTATCTACCAAAGCTGGGAAAGCGTACATTATTGCCAAGCTCCAGGTCACTGCACTGTGACAAACAGAAAGGTTTCCCTGAGTGCCCGGGAAAGGCACGTGGCCCCAGGAGAACGAGCTGCGAGTGACGTTCAGGGTGTTGCACAAGCCGGTCAGGGGCCTGTTAGGAACATAGGAGAAACTGCCTCCGCGTCAGCGTACAGCAAATGCAGACCGTGTAACCTAATTTTACATAAAAAACATACACCCTCCCAAAGTTAACACCCAACCCAAGTAAACAATTCTTCAAAGAGCGTCGGAAACCGCGGCTCTGGCAGCAGGTTTCCCGGACTCAGGCGCCCCCTGCCGACCCGGGCTGAGCTGGGGGGGGGGTGCGGGCGGGGTCCGGCGAGGATGGGCGGGGTCCGGCGAGGATGGGCGGGGTCCGGTGAGGCGGGGAGGGGTCCGGCGAGGATGGGCGGGGTCCGGCGAGGCGGGGCGGGGTCCGGCGAGGATGGGCGGGGTCCGACGAGGATGGGCGGGGTCCGGCGTGGATGGGCGGGGTCCGGCGAGGATGGGAGGGGTCCTGCGGGGCGGGGTCCGGCGAGGATGGGCGGGGTCCGGCGAGGCGGGGCGGGGTCCGGCGAGGCGGGGCGGGGTCCGGCGAGGATGGGCGGAGCCCGGCGAGGATGGGCGGGGTCCGGTGAGACGGGGAGGGGTCCGGCGAGGATGGGCGGGGTCCGGCGTGGATGGGCGGGGTCCGGCGAGGATGGGCGGGGTCCGGCGAGGCGGGGTGGGGTCCGGCGAGGATGGGCGGGGTCCGGCGAGGATGGGAGGGGTCCGGCGGGCGGGGTCCGGCGAGGATGGGCGGGGTCCGGCGAGGCGGGGCGGGGTCCGGCGAGGATGGGCGGGGTCCGGCGAGGATGGGAGGGGTCCGGCGAGGATGGGCGGGGTCCGGCGAGGATGGGCGGGGTCCGGCGAGGCGGGGGGGGGGGGGGGGGGCCGGGGCGGCGGTTGCGGGGCGACGCGCTCACCGCCAGGCCCCAACCCGCTGGGCCGGCACGGGCCCCCCTGGGGCGGGCGCCCGGGCCCCAACCAGGGGCCCGCCGGACACCTCGCGG
>CAUYPK010093006.1:0-17881 GCA_963574355.1 Loris lydekkerianus | reverse complement strand
GTTCCTTCTGGAAGGATGTTTGGAGAATACGTAGAGACCTAAAAATAGACCTGCCATTCGATCCTATAATTCCTTTACTAGGTTTATACCCAGAAGACCAAAAATCACAATATAACAAAGACATCTGTACCAGAATGTTTATTGCAGCTATATTCATAATTGCTAAGTCATGGAAGAAGCCCAAGTGTCCATCGACTCACGAATGGACTAGCAAATTGTGGTACATGTATACCATGGAATATTATGCAGACTTAAAGAAAGATGGAAACTTTACCTCTTTCACGTTTACATGGATGAAGCTGGAACATATTCTTCTTAGCAAAGTCTCTCAGGAATGGAAGAAAATGTATCCAATGTACTCAGCCCTACTATGAAGCTAAATTATAGCTTTCACATGACCCATGTGCTATAACCCAACTATAGCACAAGACTATGGGGAAAGGGCCAAGGAAGGGGAAGGGAGGGGGGAGTTTTTGGTGGAGGGAGGGTAATGGTGGGGCCACATCTATGGTGCATCTTAGAATGGGTACAGGCGATTGCACTAATGTACACAGCTATGATTTAACAATAAAAAAAACAAAAAAACAAACAAAAAAACCAGTAAGTCCCTGCTCCCTGCTTTCCTTTGTCTCTGATAACCACTATTTTACTTTCTGTGTCTTGGAATTTAACTGTGAATAGTTATTTTTAATTTATGATGTGTGCCTACCACACTGCTATTCCCAGCTAACTGTGGAGGAAATGAAACCTGTTGAAGAGAAGTCCTAAACTCAAACTTACAGCCAAAAGGCTAAAGGCTATTAAAACAATGGGTGAAGGAACTCCAGGGTCAGATAGAGGTACAAAGCATCCAATGCAAAGAGAAATGATTAAAAAATATGAGATGTATCTGCTAAGTATTTCCATGCCAACTGGTCATGAAATCAGAAGACAAAGCAGTGTATGTACTTTGTGTCTCCCATTGGCTCTCACTTCCATGGCGACAGTAGTCTTCCACTTGGTCTTATGGCCACCAAATTCAATCTCTGTAATCCATCCTCTAAATGGCCATCACTATAATTTTTCCAAAATATCAATATTCTATTCTTCCTGCAAATTCCATACCATTTTTCCTCACTGTCCTCAAGCTACATTTCAACCTCTAAATGAGAATCACCAGGCCTCCATGGTCTATTCTACATGTATTTTGTTGACTTTCCTACTCCCTTGCATACCTACATTGAAAACTATTATAGCTCTGTTACCATTCCTAGGACACCTTTTCCTCTCTCACATCTTGGCATCCATGGTTATGATATTCCTTCCTTCTGGAAAGCCCCTCGCCCTTCATCATGCATCTGTCTACCTAATTTTTATTCACCCTTCAAAACTCTGCTTAAATGTCTTATAATAACACTTAGAAGAATTTTCTGGCCACTCCCCAAGTAGACTGAACTTGGTTCCCCTCTCTACACTTTTATAAAAATCTGCAGATTCCACTTTTTAATGAGTACCATTTCCAGTCTATTTCCCTATCTTAAACACTAAGGAATTTTAAAGCAAGGACTGTGTTCTCAGGGTCTATCAAACACAGTTTAATTAGTAGATAGTAAAACTCTCAGTTGCAATTTGTTGAATAAGTGAATGAATGATATGACAAACACACACAAACTCATAGGGCTTTTATTCAAAGTGGAATTTTGGAATGAATGGAGAACTGGTTTCTACTTTAGTCAGAAAAGGAAAATCTATGATTAAACAATAACTGTTAAATATAAATATGAGCATCTCTGATTTTGCCTACTACTTATATTTTTAAAAACACACCCAAAGTTTAGCATTATTTAAATATGTTTATATCTGTACCTATTTACACATGTGAGTATATGTTCAGAGGATGGCAAAAAATGTATACATGTTTTAAGAAAGGAAAAATCAGTATTAAAATTGTAATACTCAATATATACTGATAACAAAAGATGAATATAAGTCATGTTTGACCTCTGCATTTACAAGAGCTGCTCACAGTGGTTACCATCAGGGTCCAGACACCTGTTACGCAGCATTGACAAAAGCACTTGTTACTGTGTGAGACCTCCCAGATAGTCCCTCATGCACATCACACATACTATGCTCCTCAAACTTACCAAGAATGTATGCAACTGTTAGGTGTGTTGAATGTTCTTTTGAATACTCACACCTCCATTGTCATTGTGTATTTTAAATGCCACTTCAAAATGTTCTTGCACTGTTTGAATGACAGTCATGCTTCTGTCATTTTCTGTGACTGTACTGCCTGTCACATGGTGATGCTAGAATTCATTTGATTAATGCCATAAACATCATACTACACATTGCCATTGTAATTCAATTCTACTTTGAAGAATAATACACAGATAACATCTCTTAAAATGCATATACATTTTTGGCACCCCTATTACACATACTACACACTCATATATATATGAATTGTTGGACCTACAGGTTCATACTTAGTGTTGCTATTACCTCATACTTGCAAGGAACAGTTCTTCTCAGTGGATACAAGGAGGTATTTTTTTTTACTTTGTGGCTTCTCCTACAGTCCTTTGTAAACTAAAAATAAAATCCTAAACCTCCTGCTGACTGAATGAGCCCCTCTCTTGGCCAAAAAGATCCCAGAAAAACCATAAAACTCAGTTCCCAATGATGAAGGGAAGGGAGGTCAAGCACTTCCAGAGTTTAGACTAGTTGCAAAGGAAACTTAAGGCCTTCTAAGGCAAAGGTTAGGTCACGCCTCTAGGCCATCAATTTGCTTAACAAATCTCTTGGAGTCAGTGCATTGTGGCATGCTCTATGACTAATGTACTTCCTTATCTTAAAACATTCCTTTCTACTGATTCCAACCCTTTAGATAGAGGTTTAGTTCTCTAACCAGTCACAAAGAAAAGAATCTCAGAAGCCATCTATAACCCATAAGCCTCTGATTCCAGAAGTCCTGACTTTTCAGGCCAAACCAATGTGTACTTTCTATATATTGACCTAATTTTACCAGCAATTCCTGTTCCTTTTCTAACTCCTTATGCAAAAGGAAAGGCAAAGCCTGGAGGCTGAGTCAGGCAACACCCCCTTCCAAAGTTTGGAAAGGGGTGTTGCTAACATCAGCCCGGTCTCCAGGAGAAGGTGAAAGATCTAAGGCATCTAAAACACTACTATCCAGAGCATTTGTAAGGAAATTCTCTGTTGCCCTCCCATAAACAAGTGCATGAAAATTGTAGCTTCAGGTCTTCAGGGTAAGTCTAGTTCCTAAAACTAAAGTCCACTGGATTCTACAAGTTTATTTTCCCAAGTGCAGAACAGAGATGACACAATCAATCATTCTTCCAGCTACCCAGGAATGTCCATATAAAAGATTCTTCCCCATTCCCTATTTCTCTTCAAATATTCCCTTTATCTTATGTAAAATGTATATTTTCTGGACCTCTTAAGAATGTAGCTATTTTGCCTCACTGTCACCCACCACTTTTTCTTTCTGTTTCTCTTGTCCCCTTTAAATACTGAAGTTCCCAAATCCACCAGCAGAAAACAGTCACAGATCTGTCTGCAGTACATGTTTTTCCTGGGCACATCCTTAAACTCTGTCTTAATAAACCATTGCCTCAGTCACTTATTTTGGATTTTCTTAATGGCAACCACATTGAACAGATACTTCAGAGTAGAGTCCCTTTTGACTCGAAGGGATTCTCCTAGCACAAGGCTTCATCAAAAGAACAAGGACAAGTGGTTGATGAAAAGGAAAGAGAAGTTTATTAATTTGCCAGCAGATGAGGAGGATGGAAACTCAAGTCTTAAAGGGCCATCATCCTGTTCATAAGCAGAAAAACAGAACTTTCAAAGGGAGGGTTGCCAGCTTCACGCTATTGCTATTTTGATCTGTCCACCTGTAGTGAAAACAATTTTTTTGGACTTCCATCTGGCCAATTCTGTTGAGGCATCTCCTATGGTACAAAGAACAAATGACACTCCTCTGCCCCTCCCAGGCACTGGCCTGAAGCAGGGATACAGATTTTAGTTCTCAAAAAGGGTGAAGGGGGTTTTAAGAGACAGAAAATGTTTTTACCACTTTTTAGGCCATTCTTTCTGTTAACACCAGCTAAAGTTTTACTCTAACCAATCCCAACATTAGGGGAACAGTGGCTCCCTCCTGAGTTCCCCAGTTTCCCAACATTTTGGTTTGAGATCCAAGGTTGAGTTTGCCAGGAAACTCCTTAAAGGAATTTTGCTTGCTTTTAATAAGGAGTTTCTTGCTATTTTGACAACAGAGAACAGTCTTCAGCTTGGGTCCCATCTCCAGGTAAAGAGATGGTCTGGGTTTCATTTAGAATTTGATAACAAAAGGTTAAGGTTTACTGTCAGCTGGCTACAATGTCTCCTTATGCTTAGAGATCTTAACAGTATATTAATTGTGTAATTGCTTTTTCTATTTTTGGTTTTAGTCTGTTTTACATTGGATCTGACCAACTCTTGGTCAAAATTGACAGATGAATTATGGGAAACAGGGCTCTAAAATCAATTAAAACCTTCTATGTCTGCAGAAAGTCAAGTTCCATCGCTAGTAATACCAGCTTGTTAAAAAAAAACAAGAACAATATTACACCCCAAAGTATATTTCTCTAGTATATTTTAATGGGCAAAACCAAAGTATAATCTTGCCTTGTCAGGTGCATTTTCTCAGGACCTCTTGAGTTATGTTTCTTAGGTTGGCAGTAACTCATACTCAGCTCAGAATAAACTTCTTTAAATTATTTTACAGAATTTGTTTTTTCCTATTAACACTTCTCAAACACTTACTATATAACTAACTAGATATTGTGAAAGGACATAGAGTGATTTCCAATTCTAGTCACAAAAGACATAGCCACTTCTGCTTTATTCTTTCTTGAAAAATTTTCCCTGAAAGAAGCCAACTGCCATATTGTGAAAACACTGAAGCAACCCCGTGGAGCAGTCCACGTGCTAAGGAAATGAGGCTTCCTGACAACAGCCAACACTGACTTGTCTTCCATGGGAATGGGCTATCTCTAAAGCTTATTCTTCAGCTCCAGTCTTTAGGGGGTGACTAGAGTCTTGATCGACATCGTGACTACAGCTCATGAGAGAGGATAAGCCTGCTCCCAAATTTTGTGGGCTGCACAAAATTTACTGAAATTACATAGCATTCTAGACACACCTCATGGTGCACACTGAATAATGAACATTCCCATATATGAAGGGAAAGCAAAGCCATGGAGCCTCTGCTTCCAATTAAACAGCAGCTCAATAGCATGATTTGGAAATTGAGAGGCAGTGATTCCATTAATTAAGAGTTTTAACAACTTAGTTATAAAAAATGTGCTTGAGTCCAAACTTGGAATAAGATGGAAAGAATTTTTTACCATACTAGACCAAAATTGACCTGGCTATCTGTAAAGCTACGTTTTAATGGCAGAATGTGGCTTTAATTCTATTTTTTCAGAACAAAATAACTAAAAAATTTTTTCTTAAGTTGTGGGTTTAATTTTATTTTTAATTTAATGGCATCTCAAAATAGAATGTCATTAAAACATGCCACATGTATACCTATTCATGGAGAGCTAGTATGAACTAGCAAGATTTCTGTATAAGTAAATGATTATACATAGAAATATAGAAGAAAATAATATCTTAAATCCAGGAGTTATTTTTGAGAGTTTTTCTTGAAAGCAAATATGTTATTATGTGCAAGTGAATAATATCTATCCAGCTTATTGACATGGCATAATTACCTAGGGTGAATCTGAAACTATTTATAGAACAAATAGTCAGAGCTTGATTGATGGTTTGAAGAACCAATTTCTCTTCTGTGTTTTCAATTGCAATAAAGCCAATTAAATTTTGCCTGACTATTCAAATTCGACTTACTTCAATAAAAAAAAAACAAAAGCAGTTGATTTTTCTCCCTCCTTTTCCTTTACTGTGTTTTCAAGCATCTATTGAGCTATACTTTCACAACTCCAAATACTAGAGAACATTTCAGCTTACTGTAAGAGACATGCTATAAATATCAGACATATTCAAAGATGCAGAGAGATGCCTGGGGAGCCAGTGAGCCCCCTCTTGGAGGTTTTAAAAGAAGAAATCCTTAGCAGAGAACTTAAGCATTTGTGAGAGGCTAAACCAGGTGAATGTTTAGAAGAGTCTGGGAATCCATGGTTATTCTAATTACTATGTATGAATTGATACAATAATTTCTCTGGCTTCCTTTTAAGAAAAAAAATTGCATGAAATGCTCCTTTTCAGAATTGTCATCTAAAAGCACAAGATAGGAGAAACAAGTGTTATTGTAACACAAAAACATTTCCTAATGAACTGTCCACTTAACAAAAGTAGTTCTTAAACATTCTCTTCCATGTAACAACTTTTGCCCATCAAGCAGTACCTTTATCAAACAAGAGATGATCAAGAACTGCTAAAATCATATGCAAAGATACTAACAAATGGACCTAGCAGAGGACAAAATCAACAGGAATAAAAACACGATTGGTTCTTCAAGAGACAATTATTTGGATATCAACATATTAAAATAAAAGTCTCTCAAAAAAAGCTATAAATTGGCCTAAAATTGTGATCCTTGGTGGAATTATGCTATAAAAATCCAACTATGAAGCAATGCACACAAGGTCATGTTATGTAGTTTTGCTGGAAAAATTTTACTTTACCCCAAATCAACAGCTAAATAACTCTTTCATTATCCTAAGTTTATTGAACATTTGTTATTAATACAACTCAATTTGTCAAATGTAAAATAAACCAAACCTGTTACATTTTTCTGTTATATTTCAAGATAGTTGCAAACACACTTTATTTCTATGATATTGATTACCTGTTGAGATGGGTTACTTTTAATGACCGTATTTTAGGACTAAATTTTTGTTGAGAAACAAAAACTTTGGTGCTTTCAAAGGGAGCTCCTGAAAACAAATATATAGAATGAGATGCATCATATTAATGAATTTTAAGAAATTATTTAAATTTTCCTACTCTATACAAACTCACAGCAGAAATAGCAGGCATGTGTCAATTAAAAAGGGACAAATTGGACGGCGCCTGTGGCTCAAAGGAGTAGGGCGCCGGTCCCATATCCCGGAGGTGGCGGGTTCAAATCCAGCCCTGGCCAAAAACTGCAAAAAAAAAAATAAAAATAATAATAATAATGGGACAAGTCTAAGCCTCTGTGTCAAAAGCTCTTTAGGAATCTAAGATAATTTCATTAATTAATTAAACTAAAAGCAGTTTATGCAAGTCAGGAGCATCCTATGGGGTGTTGGTCATTAAATGCCATTATGGGTGACTGTATCATATTTTTAGAGGATTCAGCATATCTGGACAGAGGTATCTACTCTTGAGCTAGGTTTCTCGCAGCTCTGCCTGTGACCTCTGCTCTATGAACCCTGCCTCAGCCTCTTGACCAAATTCAGCATTTTGGGGCCAGCACATTAGTCTTAGGGTCTGAGTCAAATTCTACTCCCACAATCCTCAGAGGTATTACTTATGGTTCTTAAAGTAAATCTCACTCTTTCTCTACACTGCATCTTACCAATGAATTACCAAAAAAGTTTCCTGGATACTCTCAAACTTCAGTTTATTGGAAGCCAATTTGTTCCTTTCCTGGTCACAGAGCAATGCCCCAGGAGTAAGGTGAGTGGTTAGGAAATCCTGATACTGAGGTGGGGCTATAAGTCTTCTTATATTGGAGCCTCTAAAGGAGGACTTTAGAGGCAATTTCAGTGAAGAAAGAGCCACAAATATAGATTAGAGCCCAAAGACAAGCCTGAGAGATAGCAGAAAGCCTTTCAAGACCTTTCTAGCACCTTCCTTGCCCTTTATAGAATTCATAACCTCAGATCTTGGCCATAAATACACTGACCTTTGAGGTAAAGCAGGAAGGTGAAGTTTTTGAAGAAAAGGCCCTGAGTACCATTCTTCTTTTTGGGAGTTCTTTACTTGTTCATTATTGGGAGAAAGGGCTTAACCTCTGGCTGCCTTCCTTTATTACATAATCTTTCATCCCCGAGGGCCCAGTGTTAGGAGCTGGTTGCTTATTTGGATAAAGAGAATTTTAAATTCTGGATTTTGAATTCGTTAAAAGCTTATCTGGTTGGCTTGGTGTCATTTTCCTCTATGTTGGTAAATTCATGCCAGATGTGTTTGTTTAATGCAATGACTTTTACATGAGGTAATAGGACAAAGTCTTCAGCTACCCATCTTGCTCCTACTTAATTAGCTCTCCTTGCCTTGGGAATAGGTAGCCCAGTCTCATGTTTGCCCCTGGCTCTCAACAGATTCAGCACAAGCCCTGACAGCAGCTCTGTGGGAAATACCAAGACAGTGTCTCATACTTTCTGGAGCTCATCACAGAAATGTGATGGAGGTTAGAAATAAGCAGAACTTTCTTTCTGTGTTTGTCATCCAGACACCCTGTGAGGGTTGGCAAAATGTGTTCTTATCCTCCAAACATTCACTGGCATGAGTATATGCAGTAAAATTATGTTTTGGGGTTTGGAATTTGTTTTTTAAATGAACATCTGTTCTTCTCTTTCCATGGAAAGGTTCTGAACACAGCTGGGCAGGGTAACTTGGCTTCCTCTGCCATCAGTGTAGAGTCACGAATAGAACTATCATCCACCAGCTGCTTGTCCATTGGCTGACCAGCTGCCACTCATCTCCCACAGCTGGTTTGGCTCTGAAGCCTCATGGGAAGGGATAAGGTCAGGGTTAGGTTGTTTCGTGCGCACAGCCCATAGGCGCTCCAGAAGCAGGGAGGGATGTTTCATGAAAATGCTGTGGTCAGCCATTGCTGAATGCTAAAGTCACAGCTCTGAGTGGAGTGAAAGAGGCAGAGGGTCTGGTATGTACCTTTTAGGATGTTGAGTCATAGCAGCCTAGGTTTTAGAGCAATTGTTTTTATCTCGTGGCGTTTCTCTTCCCTATTTCTATGGTATAAGGTTACAGAGAATGTGACTTGTTTTAAGGCATATGTAGTTACAGAGAGTGCTTTATTTTCTCCAAAGAAATATGCTCTTTGGGCCCAATTTATGAGTTCCATATTATTCAAAGAAAAAAGTTTAGGTTGTGTCCTGCACTCAAGAAGTGATGATACTGTTATAATAAACTCTAAAACAACAGCAACAACAAAAGAATTTGTTACATGTCTCAGTACCATCAAATACAAAAATTTATGACACTTCTGGACTCTGAATTTCAAGAGGGCTAAAATATAAGATTAAAGATTCTCTTTCTAACTCTCCAGTAAAGTCATTCAATAGTTATAACAACCCATTCTACAGGCAGCGGTAGCTGACTCTTTTTGCCTCACAGCTCACCCTTCCTGATTCTCAGTCTCAGTTGTGTTGTTCTCTTGCCCAGTTTCCTCCAATGGCTCACAGATGTTAAAAATACAGTTCAAATGGTTTAGCTCAGCATTCAAGGCCCTCTACGTCCTGATCTCAAACTACTTGTTCAAATCCTTGTTGCTGACTATTGCCATTAATGCCTCTTTCAATCTAACCAAATGGACTATATACTGGGGATTTTTTTTTTGCAGTTTTGGCCGGGGTCAGGCTTGAACTCGCTACCCCCAGTATATGGGGCCAGCACCCTACTCCTTGAGCCACAGGTGCCACCCCATACTGGGGATTTTTGTTGCCCCTTGTTCACCCACTTCCGTGCTTTTCTTTATTCAGCTTCCTGATCTCCTCGAGTTCAGATGTCCCCTAATTGTTTAGACCAAGCTCAAATGTATCTACTACCTAAAGTCTTCCCTGAGCCCTCCCAACTGAGCCAATCTCTCTCTCTTCCAAATATTTAATCCCTTTCCTCATCCCTGTCTCAAAGCACCTATAAGTTCTTTCTGCCTGGAAATATAGCTCCTAGTGCCCAATTTTCCTACCTTCCTCCGACAGGGGTAGGTAGAACCTGTTTCTATTTATTCTTTCTACTTTCACTAGGGCCTTATGAAGAACATGTGCTAGGCAAATATTTATTACAAATATAGCAATAAATATTTGTAGAGAGCTTTACTGTGTAGAATTTACAAAGTATATTTGCATCCATTATTTTATTTAGTTTTTGTTAAGAGAAAGAAAAAACAGGTGTTTTTCCATTATAAAAAAGAAAGGGAACTTTTAGTCAGAATCAACTCTTACTTATTTATTAAACTATTATTTGCACCATTGATCTGCCATATGTTAAACTCCATGAAAGCAGAAACCATGTCTATTTTTTCACTGTTTAATTTTCAGTGCTCTTTGCATTTTCAGACATGGTACAAAAACTCATTACATGTTTGTTGAATAAATGAATGAGTGAATACTATGAGCCATGTAGTGGGCTAAGTCTATTATACTCACTATTTTTAATCTCACAGCTGCTCTCATCTTCATATCACAGTCAGGGAAAGGTAATCTCCAAGACACACAGTGGTTATGTGTGTGACTGGAATTCCATACACATTATATTATTATGTTATATGAATATAGATAGCATGTGTTTTTCCATCACATCATCAGTCTCCCATAAGAGGCCTTTAAGTTGTCCTTTATTTGTTGTTGTTTTAACCCAATTTCATTGTATTTCCCTTTTTATTAAAGAAGTTCTCTTCAGAATTTTGTTAATTGAACTTAAATATTTGTCTATTAATTATAGACACGAGAGTCATTGAATAAGGGCATAGTCACTATTGCCACGTCCATTAGTAGCATTGTGTGAGGATAGTTGGGATGCAGAGAGAGGGCAATCTTCTAAACATTTCTCTATCTCTACTGAAGTTCATTGCTTTCCTCTAAAAGAATCGTTTTGAACTGAGAGCAAACAATAATTAAATACCCATCTCAGTTTATTTTGTGCTTAGTGATCCAGAGGAGTATTTATAGCTACATTGTGATGATTCTCTTTGAGGATGGAAACAAACGTGCAGAGCATCCTCCTTGCAACTGGAGTTATGTAGGTGAACAACGTGATGAAGTGGGTATTCTCATCACTTCTATATGTAAAATGTAGACATTCCTGCTTTATTTCTAAGCATGCTTTATTTTAAAATCTGTAAAATTCAAATAAAAAAAATTTTAATTCAAATGACAAATTTAATTTTTTATTGAATGTCCAAATCTTCTGTTTTCTGTGTGAAATTTTGGGGAAGATATTTTTTCTTGTGGTTTAACAACAATTGTACCTAAAATCAAAAGAGGAAACTTTACTTTTTTTTTTTTTTTTTTTCGAGTCAGGGTCTCACCATGTTGCTCTTGGTAGAGTGCTGTGGCATCACAGCTCACAGCAATCTCAAACTCTTGGGCTTAAGTGATTCTCTTGTCTCAGCTTCCCAAGTAGGTGAGACTACAGGCGCCTGCCACAACGCCCGGCTATTTTTTGTTGCAGTCGTCATTGTTTAGCCGGCCCAGGATGGGTTCAAACTCACCAACCTCGGTGTGTGTGGCTGGTACTGTAACCACTGTGCTACAGGGGCTGAGCCTACTTTGTATTTTTCTGAGTCTTCTTTCATAACCGTTTCACACTGTGGTTGGTGGTCAAATCATGATGCTTGAGAATTTGTGTTTTGTTAGTGCATACATGAAAACGTGAGAGTTTCGGAATGGATGTGGTATCTCACACCTAAAATCACCAGCATTTTAGGAAGCTGAGGAGGGAGGATGGCTTGAATCCAGGAGTTTGAGATAAGCCAGGGCAACATAGTGAGATCCCATCTCTGTAAAGAATTAAAAAATTTAGTCAAGAGTGGTGGCAGGTGCCTGTAGTCTTAGTTACTCAGGAGACTGAGGCAACATCTCTGAGCCAAATAATTAGAGGTTACAGTGAGCTATGATCATGCCACTTCAATCTGGGTGACAGAGCAAGACACTTAAAAAGAATATTTTTTTAAGTAAGAGTTTAATATTTAGTGTCTGCTTATTATGATTATTGTTACTTATTAAATGTGTTTACTTTTTTTTGTCATGCCAGCAATATATAGGATGTCCATAAGTTTGTGTGCTATTTATTTATTTATTTATTTTTAAGACAGAGTCTCACTTGGTAGAGTGCTATGTCATCACAACTCACAGCAACCTCAAACTCTTGGGCTCAAGTGATCCTCTTGTCTCAGCCTCCTGAGTAGCTAGCAATACAGGCGCCCGCTACAATGCCTGGCTATTTTTAGAGATGGGATCCTGCTCTTGCTTAGGCTGGTTTCAAATTCCTGAGCTCAAGCGATCCACTCACCTGAGCCTCCCAGAGTGTTAGGATTATAGGTGTGAGCCACCACGCCTGGCCTCATGGAGACTTACGGATGGGATTTCTTTGACTTTTCCATATCAGTTTGCATTTGGGAAGCTCAATCCAAAACTGTAATACTTCCTCTGAAAGATAGCATGTTTTAACATGATTTCTAAGTGGGAATTCATTTCATTTACAAGTTTATGTTAATCTACCTTTACCACTCCCCATGAAATCTGCGCCTTCAATATTTACTGTGGTTGTGGTCATAATGAAGTTTTCTTTGTTTTTGTGCAGACCTCAATTACTAAACTACTGGTAAGCAGCAGCAGGTATTAGTCATTCACAAAGTGTTTTGGATTGAAACATAAGACCTCAAGGCCAAAGCTTTGTGCTCTAATAAAATTCTCATGATCACTATTTGGTATCTACACCACATCCCTGTCATGGTGACATGGATATAAAGAAAGGTTTAAAAAAACATAGCAGATTAGCAACATCTAATCATCCTTGAATGCAAACATTACTCTCAAAATGTGATCCAAGACTAACATCACACAGAATCTTTTGTGGAAATTTCAGATCCCATGGGCTATCCGGCAGTGCAAAATATTTATGTGAACACAAACTTCAAAATTTTATCTCATGTCTCCTTTTTACTGTCTTCATGATCAAACTTTAGATTTGTTGTCAGGTTCTTCACTGCAACAACCCTCTTGAAAGAAACATACATATCTATTTTAAGGCACTGAAATGCCAACTCTGAAAATATTAAAAATGTACTTTCTAAATAGGGATTTCTAAATCATCACATCAATTTATTTTTTGAGTATTTTTTAATTTTTTCAAATTAACATGAGGTTTCAATTTTTAGGTTACATTATTCTCACTTCCAGGGTAAAGTTCCATTTGTAGAAGAGCCCCTCACCCAGGGGCGTGTTATACACTCTCACAATGTGCACTTTAGGTGAGATCCTACCTCATGCCTTCCTTCCTTCTGCCAAACGGCCTCCCCCTCCCCCCTCCCACTTCCCACTACCTCCCAACTGAACTATATTAGTGTTTTATTGTTCTTATGAGCATGCAATTGTTTATTTATTGATTTCATATTACTATGGAGTACACTGGATATTTATTTTCCCATTTTTGTGCTACTTTACTAAGAATAATGTATTTCAACTCCATCCATGTAAATGTAAAAGATGTAATGTCTCCATCTTTTTTAATAGCTGAATAATATTCCACGGTATACATATGCCATAGTTTGTTGATCCATTCATGGGTTTATGGCACTTAAATTGCTTCCACAATGTGGCAATTAATGTCACATCAATTTAAATAGAAGCAGAAGTTCCTTCTCTGAAGGTAGAGAAGTAGTCTCTTTTCTTTGGCGAGCACCTGGCTTCCTGGCTTTCAGTTGGTTCTGCAGAGATACCATATCCAGAGAGATCAGCACTCTTCTGTAAACATAAAGCAAGACAAGAGATCCTTGCAGATACCTCCAAAGCTCTGTCCATCTTCCATGTCATCTCCATCTACATGGATAAGAACAATTTCCTTTCTTTACCATAATCCCTAGTCCTGGTGTTAACTGTCATTTCTTGGTCATCAGGTCCTCCCCTTCAATAGTCTGGCTCAAGTCTTGGAAGAGCTCTGGGATCTTCCAGCCTTACTACCCACCTGTATACTTCTCTAGCCTCCTCCTCCCACTGGGGTGTGCCGCCATAATAGTTCTTTATTGCCTCTTCCTGATCTAAGCAGCTGTAACTCCAGCTGTTGGCCCAGAGGATATTCACTCTTCAGGTTTTGACAAGATATACCCTGTAAGCCTAATATAATAAACAGGGATAATTTTGAAGGAGATAGTTACCTGACTCATGTCATGACCTCTGACATATCCATACCCTCCTCTCTCTTTATCTATGCCTCCAACTCTTTTTTTTTTCCCTCCCCTTCAGAAGAAGTGAAGGAGAACAGATAAAACCATAAGAACAACATCAAGGGAACAATAGTGACCTGAAGCCTTCAGTTGATGACGAATAAACCAGAAAACACATGAGGGCCAGTTGAAAGGTATATACAAACATGTAAATTAATTTTAACTCTTCTATTTCATTAACTAAAAGTGAGTTTTAACAAAGCATCTTGTAAAAACCATGCATGGAGCATTATATGTTGTCTTTGACCATTTAGAAACATCAAAAGTGTTATATACAATATACTAATCAAGGAACCACATGAGCACGGGAAAAGCTCAATTAGAATGCTCTGATCTCTCCATATCTTTCTGATATAAAGATGTTTTTGCAAGAAATGAAGCAGGAGGTACACATTTACACATTTATATATATTTTTATACATGTAACCTCTATTATCAAGAATCCAGAAATTTTGAGAATTATTGATAAGCCAGCCAATGATTTTGAAACAATGTTAAAAGTACTAGGGAAGGCAGATAAGGAAGTTGCTAACAGTAAAGAAGTGGGTTTAATAAATTTTGAATTAGAGATAAAAGATATTACAAATAGCTCACAAAATCCTTACAAAATAAATTGAAATATCAAGAAGATGATTTTTCTAAAATTTAGAATTTGATAAGAAGAAAGAACTTTAAAATGAGGCCAAAACATCCTTGTAAATAAAGAAGTAGGCGATCATCAAATAGTTGGGATCTCACAATGTTTTAGTATCTGGAAATTTGGAAACAGTGAGATATTGTAGGACCTAAAATACTATTCCTTTTTTTAAAAAAGATAACTGTTTCCCACCCAGTGCCATTTTATTAAATATAAAATTTCAATAATTTAAGGTAGTTCCTAAGTGCTGTACAAAACTCATTCAGATTCAAGAGACCTGAAGAAGAGTGTATGTTATCTATAGGAGCAAAAGTTCACCTCACATTATAATTTCATCATAAACTCAGTCCTGGAGAAATCATGAAGCGGTTAGAAACTCAGTCCTGGAGAAATCATGAAGGGGTTAGTCTCTACATTTAGTTCCCCTCTCAGGGTCTGCCCCTCAGTCCTATGTCTTCATCCCCAGTTTCCTGACCCCACTGCTACCCATTTTTTGTAAGCATTTCTAGCCCTTACTATGGTGTTCTGCCCTGCTTTCAAAATCTCCATCCCTGATTCCTTTGTGCACTCTAATGAGATAGTTAGCCACTAAGATTCCTCCATCTTTGTGATAGTGCCCATGAAGCCTCTCATCTTCAAGGGCCTTCCTTCCCAGCCCCTAGTTGTTGAGGACTTCTGGGAATAGTATACCTCTGCCTCTAGTTGTCTAATGCAAAGGAGGGTCAAAGGAACAAGAAAAGAAGGGCCAGGCAGAAAGAGATGCATGTCATCACAATGATCCCCAGAGTTCTCTCCCCTTCTCTCTTCTCTCTCCAAATACATGTGGCCACCACCTCCGGACCCCATACCTTCAGATCCTCCTAGGTATCTTGTCTTTCAGTCCGTTTGATCTCTCCTTTTGATCAGTTGAGAGGCATGGGGATTTTCCAAAAGGCGTTCTTAGAGAAAATTCTTAGAGGAAACTGGGAGAATGTTAAGGGGAAGAGGCAGGCTAAGAAGAAAACATGACCCTTTTCAGGGAAACTCAGACCTGAGTGGAAATGGCTTGGGCTGGGATGTCACACTGATAGGGGAGTCTGACTTTTTGCCCTTCCCCCTATAATTATCTCTGGGAACTAATGTTTCCTAAACCATTTTTTAGTTCTCCATTGACCAAGCTTTTTTTTTTTCCATCTCTACTACCTTTTGAAGAATAGGAGTTTTGTTTGATTTTCCAGATGGGCAATGAGTACTCAATACATAATGAGCCATCTTCAGGTAAAGAAAAAAGCCCTCAAATTTCCAAGGAGAGAGACAAATGTACTAAAGTATATTTCATGTTACCAGGAAAGGGGAAAAGGATGTTTTCCAATGGTCTATAGGAATTTAAGATTTCTGTCCAAAGACTAAGGAGACCTATTTCTAGACAGTCAAGGGCTCCTGACATCAGGTACTCGCCTATACCATGCATGAATACATGATGTCTGGTGCTTCCCACCTTACTCGGCAGAAGAGAAGAACACAGGGACGTAGGGCTCCAAAATGTCAGCCTTTCTCTGTCCTCTTTCCAAGTTACCTTGGCATCCCTCACTGGTAGAGATATTTCTGAGTCCTAAAATGATCCCCTAGTATAGGCTGAAAAAGAGGAATAAGAAAAAAAGAGATAGTGGACTGGATACTCTTAACTCAAGTGACAAATTGTAATTTTAGTTTGGGGATTGAGAGTCATTGGAGAAAGTGCAGTGGAATAGAAATTGGAATGCCTAGGTTCAAGGTCTGCTTCTAATTTGCTAGCTTTACTTCTGTAAGATTTATTTATTTATTGAGACAGAGTCTGACTATGTCACCCTTGATAGAGTGCTGTGGCATCACAGCTCATAGCAACCTCAAACTCTCGGGCTTAAGTGATTTTCTTGCCTCAGCCTCCCAAGCAGCTGGGACTACAGGTGCCCGCCACAATGCCCTGCTATTCCATATTTTACCCAATATTCCTCTTCCATTGTTGTAGTTGTCATTCATTGTTGTTTAGTAGGCCTGGGCCGGGTTCGAACCTGCCAGCCTCGATGCATGTGGCAGGCACCCTACCACCGGGCTATGATGTTGAGCACTCTGAGTTTTAGTATTCTTAAGTCTAATGTGGAAAGGACTGAACTTTGAGTACATTGAGTCAGTGCTTTTCAAACTCTGTATGATGAAGTTCTAATTTTTTTTAAATGTACATCTGGTTTCAGACTAATACTTTTTATAATACAGTAAAAATAAGTTGCCAGAAAAGCAAATAGGTGTTTGGAAATCACAGCAAGACCAACTTGCTACAAAGTTTCTAAAAACTCTTAGTGTTTGTCCTCATGTTGTTACAGACTATAGTACCAGTTCCTGGGTCACACTTTGAATAGCAATACTTAGAATTCTAGCCACTGAGTATAAATTGTGATCTAAATATATTGGAGATTATCTAGTCTTAGTGGCTATTATTATTAATAATAAGGGACTAAATCATTAATTAAAAAAATGGTTCGAGAAATCATTGGCCTTTGGATTGGAGCAAAGAAAGAAGTTGTATCAAGAAGCCACTGTCATGAAAATATAGCCATCTGGGGTTTTGTTTCCAGCCAGTAACTCAAAAGTCTTTGGAAAATGGAATAAAATGGTGAAGATGCCACAGTGCAAAAGGTTTCCCTTTACATAGTTGAAATAGGCTTATAAAATAGGAAATAATTGAAGGAAGGAATGGGAGGCACAACAAATTGATACTGTAGTTGCCTCTCAATATTCATTCTCCCTATCTTTTTTAACAATAAGAATTCCATATTTTACCCAATCTTCCTTTTAACTTGGGGTCACCATAGGCTTAATTTTGGCCTATAAGATATAAGTGGAGGCATTGTGTGATATTTCAGAAGTTATATATATATTTTTTTATTCTTTTATTAAATCATAGCTCATGGGGCATCATACACTAGCTTCATAGACCGTTTGACACATTTTCATCACAATGGTTAACATAGCCTTCCTGGCATTTTCTTAGTTATTGTGCTAAGACATTCACATTCCACATTTACTAAGTTTCACATATACCCTTG
>CAUYPK010093005.1:0-36630 GCA_963574355.1 Loris lydekkerianus | reverse complement strand
GCGTTTCTTCTCTGGGAAACCTCAGTTTTTACTAATAGGACCTTCAGTGGCTTGGATGACACCCACCAACATTATCAAGGGTAACCTTTACTTAACGTCTGCTGCCCACATCCATGTCTGCAAATATCCACTAGATGCCTTCCCAGGAAAATCTAGACCAGCGGTTCTCAACCTGTGGGTCATGACCCACAGGAAGTGTATTAAAGGGTCACGGCACTATGAAGCTTGAGAACCACTGATCTAGACCATGTCTGATCAGACAACCGGGCACCACAACCCAAGGACGTTGACACATAAAACGTAACCTTCACAGACAGCAAAGTGAGTGGGCAGGAAAGGGCCTCTTGTCTGGCTCCTGTGTCCAGGTCAGTCTCCCAAGGTTGGTAGCTCCTGGAGCACACTCTGAGGTCTTTCTGCATGCTTGGCAGGCTAGTACTGAGTGGGAAGGGGAGCAGCTCATTGCCAAGTCCTGTGGTTTCCTGAGCCAGCTTCTTGCAGGCCCCAAGGCTAAGTGCACACCTGAGTTTGCTGAGGCAGTGAGAGCCCTGTTGTTGGAATGCACCTGAGAAGTAAGGCCCCTGCAGTGGAAGAATATCTCCTTTGTTTAAACTCATCAGACCGGTCTGAGAGGAATGGTGCACCCCACAGACTGATGGGTCCCGAGCCACATGAGTGTGCGTGAGGGATGGGCTTGCACCAGACCCACAGCTCTGGGGCCTCCCTGGCTGAGAAGCTGAGAGAAACCCACACAGACCTGTGCAGCTTGGGGATAGGCTGGGAACTGCCCAAGAGAGGCCAGGTGGTGGAGGCCTGAGAGAGGCCAGGTGGGGGAGGACCTGAGAGGCTGGGCCAGTAGCAGGAGGAGTTCTGGGGAGCAGTGGGAGAGGTGACAGCCCTAATGTAGATTTACAGATGCAAACAGACAGGATGGATTGCCCTTCCTTTTGGTGAGGGAGGGTATAGTGAGCAGGCATGTTCCAGAACCTATGGATGCCCATTGTGGAGCAGAGAGTGATGGAAGAAGTGTCTAAGGCCATGGTGGGCAGGGCCCTGGGGTCACAGGACAACCATATCACCGTCCCCTCTAGGGCTCCATCCCCTCACCACCCTAGAGGATGAGGAGAGGCCACAGGAGTGTGGATGGGGAGCTTGTCCGGACAGGCAGGTCAGACACATGCCCACAGATGTCAGTGGCCACTGTCTCTGCAGGGACCTCCTCTGAGAGGACTAGATATTCAAGGCCTGGACCCCTCTGTAAGGAGCCCTGTGTGGCCTAAGGCAGTGTGGGTGAGTGGGGTACATCACAGAACCTAGCCCATAGGTGAAAAGCAGCCCCTTACTGGCCCTAGCGGCCCAGGCTGAGCAGGGCTGCAGCCTGCACTAGTGGGCTGTGAGGGTGGGCTGTGTGCAGGAAAGTTTCAGAGAGTATGTTCCAGATACATCTGGGCTCTGTGGGGTGGAATGCCTAGGAGGGCCTTGGAGGGGACTCCAGGCTGGGGACTTGGGGCTAGGCCAGGGTAAGCACCCGTGCTGAGCAGAGGCAGCTCAGGTCCCTGTAGGTTCCTATAGCCTTCACAGCAAACCTGGCAAACCTGAGGTGGACCTGGGTCCCCTGAGGGGAGGCAGGAAGTAAGGGAGGAAAGGGCTGAGCTCTCAGCCACCTAGCCTGGCTCCCGGACCTGGCTTTGACACTTACTGGCTGTATGACCTTTGGCAAGTCACACAACCTCTCTGAGCATGGGTTTCCTGAAGCCGTAGAATGAGGATGAGAGTCACAGGGCACATGGGGGGCAGATGTTGGTGAAGGCCCTCAGTCAGTGCAAGAGAACTGTGGGGCTCAGATTCTTAACTCAGGGCCGCAGGGGTCTACAGAAGCCCCTGATGCTGGTCACCAAATGATTACAAGTCCAGGTGTTTCTGCTGAGATAGGCCATGTCATCAACTTTGCAAATCATTCGTGGCCTAGTAAAAGTTCAGGACTTCTGCCCAAAGGGATGAAAGGGACAGCCTGAGCTGTAGGCCCACAAGCCTGGGGCACACAGTGGACTGCAGGGTTCCTGAGGAGGGGCCTGGACCCTTGAGCTCGGGCTCCAAGTTGTGAGCTGTCACCTGCTGGTCTAGGAGATGCCCCCTGCCTGAGGCTGAGTTTGCAGCTTCTGCAGAACTCGCTAAGCACTCTTCTTGAACTCCCCCTAGCACAATGCGGACAAGGCTGAGTGTGGGCTGTCTACACAGCAGTGTCCTTCCCATGGTGACTGGCTAATGCTCCTCTGAGGTACAGTTACCAGTAGCTGGCAGCTGGTGGTTACTGAGTTCATGTGTCTGGGGAACCCTGGGCCCAGCTGATCCAGGTTATAAAGTAAAGCCAGAGATTCATTTTTCATGGAGAGCTACCCTTTGACTATAAGATGCTGGTAGAAATACCACTAACGTTCCATCAGAGGTGCAATCTTTGTGGGGTGAGGGTAGGCTGGTCTGTTTATTTCTGTCTGGTGCCCTGCAGACACTGCCATGAAGGGGGGAGGTAGGAAGTGAGGGCTGAGGAAAGTGCTCTGTGAGGTTGGTGCTCACTTCCCCAGTTCCTACCAGTGGTGGGTGAGGGCCTAACTTTGCCCTGAGGGTGGTCATATGGAAGGACCAATAATCCAGCAGCTCTGGGCTCACAAGAGCCACTTACTACATTTTCAGGAAGTTTGAGAGTTGGTTGTTTTTAAACCCAGCCACTGTTGAAGAATAAATGATATAAACTTACAATTAAATAAATTATATTGAAACCAAAGGTAGTAAATTCTCAAAACTCATCCCATGCTAATCACTTCCCTGCACCTGACTGTGTCCTGTACCCCTGAGGTTGTGCCTTGAGGGCAGGGTCATATTCTCCACCAATGGCAGCTGGCGTCTCGCCCTAGCTCTGTGGTCAGTGATGTCTGTTGGTAGCTTGCACTTAGCCATGGTGGGAAAATTTACACCATTTGGAAACTGGTCAATGCTATTAATCAGAAGTCTACATGTCTCCCGTGTTTGAGCTGCTATACAGCAAAATACCTTAGACTGGGTAACTTATAAATAATAGAAATTTATTTCTCATGGTTCTGGAGGCTGGAAAGTCCAAGATCCAGACACCAGCAGATTCAGAGTCTGATGAAGGCTGCTGTCTGCTGAGCCTTTTATTAAGGCCCTAACCCCACTCCCAAGGCCTCTGCCTCCTGATACTGTCACATTGGGATTCGGTTCCCACTCAATCAGACCACAGCACCAGGCCTCTCTTTCCTGAAGAGCCAGTTACTAAACATCTTCCAGCATGAGGGCCCTGGGAGCGGGGGTGATTGGGTAAAGTTGAGAGAGGCTTCCTGGAGGAGTTGATCCAAGCCCAGGTGTCAGAGGAGTAAGCAGGAGTTGACATAGCCAGCAGTGTGCTTATTCCCATTTTACAGACATCACAACTGAGGCACAGCTGGACAGGGATGGAGCCAGGACCACATCCCAGCACATATGGCTTCTGGGTCTGAGGGCTTTGCCTGGCACTGCCTTGGAGGGGAGACGGGGAAACAGACCCCTGGCAAAGCATGTGGGGTCTTGCCATGCTGCGCACATAGCCTCTCCACAGGGTGCTCATTGGAGAGACCAGTATACTCCAGGAGTGAGGCTGGAACATGAGGCCAGCCCGCTCTTCTGCAAAGGCACCTTCCTGGGGAGCTTCCTTCCCAGGGGCTCAGGGACAGCTGTGCCGGGCCTTGGCAGGTTCCTGGGAGGTGAGGCTGCTCTCCTGCAGTGTCCTCAGGAACCTGGGACCAGCTTCTGGGGTCAGCTGTGCCCACCACCACTCCTGCCTGCCACAGTAGTCACCCAGGGATCCTGACTCTGCGTCTGGCCCTGATGAGTTCATCTTGAATGTCAGCTCTGCAGCTAGCCCCTTCTCACCTAAGAGGCGGGGAGACTCAGCTGGGTGAAATGTGACCCTCAGGATTTCACAGTTGGAGCCAGGAGGTATGAATATATTCCTGGCTCCAACTGTGAGGGAATGCTAGAGCATTCCCTCATTTGACCCACCCAGCCCTTGAGAATAGCAGGCAGCCAGATTCTGCTCTCACTGTGCAGCCAGGAAGATAAGGCTGCCAGCCCCAGGACTTGCCTTTAGCCTGAAAGCTCCCCAAACCCAGCTGCCACCTTGTGACAAATACAGGTTCCTAGGCCCCACCCCACTAAGCCTGTCTGGCTAGGTTTCAGGTGGGGCCAAGCAATCCCACACTTGAACGCACCCGGGTACTGGTAACAGGCCTCAGGGGTGGGAGTTTAGCTGGGCCCCCTGCAGCCCTTCCCTGGCTGCTGCTCACCCCACTCCTTTAGCAGTGGTGGTGGGAGGGCTCTTTGTATAGCGCCAGCTTGGAGGGGTGGGGGCAGCCAGCCTGGCCAAGAGCTCAAGCAGGACCTTGTGACCCCATAAGGGACGGGAAAGAGCAAACAGGCCTTGGGGGGCTCCCTGAGGACAGAGCTGCTGCTGATTATTCTTGGGTGCTGGGGGTGGGCCCTTGCGGCACACTTCAGGCTAGTCCCTTCTCTTCTAGTTTGGCCTCCCTCCTTTCTTCCCACCACTCCGACACGCCTCAGATGTCCTTGTGGCCTAAGAACCCGGGTTTCTGTGCCACATTTTGGATTCAATTCTCCAAGCGTTTTTGATGCCGGGGGTTAAGGAGGAGCAGGGGCTATGTGAGATGCCTCAGTGCAAGAGGGATATGGCCCACATGACACAGCAACCCTTTGACAGTCTCCCCCACTCCCAGCAGGGCCCTGCCCCTTACGAAGGGAAGCGCCTGTAAGCTGGCCACTAAGCTGGCCACTAAGCTGGCTACTGTACTCACTCAGAGTTCCCTGACTGAGAGGGAATTGGAAGTATCTTATGCTGGTGGGGTCAGAGGGCCTGATGTGTGGAGTGGCCCCTGGGCACTCCATGCGGGAGTAACCGAGTACCAGCCAGGACCCCACAGGTGCCTCCAGGGGTTGTGATATCCCGGCTTCCTGCCAAAGATCCCTGCTGGAAGAGACCCTTCCTGACCACTCTCCTGAGGGGGGCAGTGCCCAGGCCACATGCCTACCCCACCTACACATGACTCTGCTGGGGTCTTCCCCACCGGCCCATCATCCTGTGCTCACGCCTCTGTTTATTGGGTCATATAATGACATTTAACATATTTACATTTACTTATTGTCTGTCCCCCGACTCCAGTAGGAAGTCCGTGCCATGACCCTACCCATGGCCCTGTACCCGGTGGCTATCATGGTGCGAAATGAAGCCTTAAGGCAGATGCTCTAAATGAGTGTGTTGCACGAATAAGGATGAATGAATGCCAAGATAGGTGGACGGGACCCTGACCCATGATGTCCAAGGACACTGCCGCCTGGGCTCTACGCCTGGAGATAGCACAAAGCCCCAGGACCAAGATTAGAACCATTGGCTCCCAAGTCCTGAGCCCTATAGGCCACATGTGTTTGGGAGCCCATCCCACACCCTTGGGACACCCTGGCCTCTCCCTGTTGCTATTATTTGTCGACCCTGACTGGGGCCAGATGCAGTGGCTCACACCTGTAATCCCAGCACTTGGGAGGCTGAGGTGAATGGATTGTCTGAGCTCAGCCTAAGGCAGAACGAAACCCCATCTCTAAAATTAGCCAGGCATTGTGACAGGCGCCTGTAGTCTTAGCTACTGAGGAGGCTGAGACAAGAGAATCACTTGAGCCCAAGAGTTGAGGTTGCTGAGAGCTGTGCTACCAGGGCACTCTACCAAGGGCAACAAAGTGAAACCCTGTCTCAAAAAACAAAAAAACAAAAAACCCCGACTGTGTCCCAGAACCTCTGGTGGCTCCACCATCCAGGTCATAGTGCCCCTCTCCTGGAAAATGCCTGTCACCATTCACAGCAACTTCAGAAACCCCCGAGTGCTCCTGCCCATACCAGGGCCCCACCACACCCCATCACCACCATGGCCATCACCGCAGCACTGTGATCTCCAGCACTGACACCCTTGTCCTGCTGTCCTCCCCTTTGCCGTCCTTTCCCACTCAGCTGCCAGCTCTGAGACATCCTTCAAGAGGCTTCCAGGGAGCAGCACACACGTATGCTGCCTCCCTGCGCCCGCCCCACAGCATGCGTGCATGTCTACCCGCCGTCCACTCCCCGTCCCCCTGTCTGCCTCCTCGGCTGCAGAGCCAGCAAAACCCAAATCCTGGTGAGACCGGTGGAGGCTGCTCGCCATCTCTCTCCCTTTAGACACATGGTCACAGGCAACAAAGGCACTGTGCACTGCGGGACCCTGCCATGCACCTCATTAAGGATTTTCCTGCCATGCACCCACCCCCATCCCCACCACTTTTGTGCCCCTCCTCTGGCCTCAGACCCCACCAATGGGAGGGGCCTCAGATGGCAGGAAGCAGGGCCATGTGGGAGCCTGAGCACTGTGCTGGGCCTCAACTCTGCCCGCACAGCCAGCTCCAGACTTTGTCTCATCCACGTCTCCTAAGGCCCCTCCTCCCCCCACCAGAGCTGGTGTCTGTGGCCGCCCCGATGTCTGGGGTAAGCTCTGTCCAATCCTGGGTCCTCAATCAGTAGCTGCTGGGTAACAGTGGGAAGGAGTTTCTTTTTATGGTTCCTTTGATCTCATGTCTTGATGGTTCCACCATGATTCAGAAGATGGTGATTTGGTACCCAGGGGTGTGGTGCTGCTGTCTTACATAAGACGAGACTTAGCATGTTAAATGTCCTGAGAGGCATGGGGTGAAGTGGCGAGTCTAAATGTCCGTGGACTGTCATGGATTGCTCAGTACGTGGAGACACCTTGTAAATGGTTAATTTCTGGCAAGCACTGGATTCCTTTCCTGTCTGCAGACTTGAGATAGCAGCAGACGTTTAGGGCCTCTCCCTGGCATGGCTTCTGGATACACTGTGTGCGTGTGAGAGTGTAGGTATGTGAGAGAGAATAGGAGTGAACATGTGTATGTGTGAGCATGTGTGAGTGTGTGTGTGATGTGTGAGAGTGTATGAGTGTATGTGAGTGGGTGTGTGTGTATGTGTGTGAGAGTGTGTGAGCGTATGTATATGTGAGTGTTGTGTGAGAGTGTGTGTGAGTGTGAGAGTGTATGTGTATGACTGGGTGTGTGTATATGTGTGAGAGTGTATGAGTGTGTGTATGTGAGTGAGTGTGTGTGTATGTTTAAGAGTGAGTGTGTGTTTTGAGTGTGTGTGTGAGAGTATATGTGTATGACTGGGTGTGAGTGTGAGCATGTGTGAGTATATGAGTGTGCATGGCTGTGTGTATGTGAGTGAGAATGTGTGTAGTGTATGTGTGAGAGTGTGTGCGAGTATTGTCTGTGTGTGACTCAAGGCCCACATTCTATCAGGACGTGACCTTGTGGATCTCTGGAGCTCCCTCCTGCAGAGCCCAGCGCATGCTGCACAGAGGAGGGGCTTTTTGTGAAGCACATGCTCAGCGATCGCCAACGTGCTAGAGCCCGAAGCTGCTGGTTCTGGCCCCAGCTCTACCCTGGGCGCTGTGTGTCCCAGCAGGGTTGCTTTCCTCTGAGCTTGGTTCTTTCACTGCAGAGGTGTTGAGAACCACCAGGAGCCCCAGGCCCATGGAGGGGCTGCCCCATCCTCACCACCAGTCCAGCCCAGCCTCAGAGGACTGACCAGCAGCACCTTGTAGAGTCACTAATTGTCCCTCTCTGTGTGTCCTTGTGTTTGAAGAGACACCTATCACCAGAGGAATTCCAGGAAGTGTTTGGGATGAGCATGGAAGAGTTCGACCGTCTGGCCCTCTGGAAAAGGAACGACCTCAAGAAGAAGGCCCTGCTGTTTTGACAGTCGCCCGCCTGCCTCACCGCGCACGAAGAGAGCGGAGACAGGGACCCCCGGCATAACCACGCAAACTTCCCCCCCACTGCACCTTGCTCAGGCTTCTCTGTGTCAATGGGGCAGGCGGTGAGCGTCTGAGGGGGCTGCATCAGGGGCCTCGGGATGGGAGGTCCCTGGCAGGTGCAGCTCATTTCTGCCAGTGACTCTCCTGCCATAGCTCAAGGCTGAGACGGCAAGTGTCACACCACCCTCCCCACTGTGGCTTGGTGTCAGGGCATTGCCTCAGAGTAGCTGTCACAGGGATCAGATGCAACATGCCAACAGCCCAGCCTCTTAGTGTCCTTGAGGTGCCCCAGCCTTGGTGCCAGGCATGTGGAGTACAGGGGTGGCCAGGACATGCACTGTGATGATGGGCACCAACACCACCTTGAGGGGACACGTGGCTCCTCAGAGCAGAGCAGGCCAGCTGTGCAGGTGCACTCACAGGCCCCGTAGGGTGAGGGGTGCCGCCACCTGGGCAGTGCCAAGCTCTGACGGGTCTCTCTAGGACAAACGTCAACCTGATCGGGCACCTCCTGCCAGCATACCCTCTGTGCACTGCATTCTTCCAAACTGCCCCTAGATGCCTACATGATAACTTTAAATTAACATAGAAGTTTTTATTTTATTAAAAAGCATAGCCTACTTAAATGTGAGATGGCATATATGAAAAGTTTAATTTCTTGGGCCCTCTGAAGGGGGTGCTTCCAGCCTTACTCTTCCTTCACCGCTCAGCTCTGTGTGGTTTCTGTCTGTTCCTGGTGTGTTCCTTATAGAGAGGAGTCTTTGTCTGTCTTCTAGTCTTTTTTTCCTCCATGTCATGCAGGTGTAACCTTACAGACCCCTCTAAATACTGCTGTTGGTATATACGTGTGATGTGTAGCCACCACTGTTTCCCTTGCTGTCATTTTTCCAAGTCTTGGAGAGAAAACATCCTCCTCCAATGGCCAAAGCCCTGGAATAAAGGATTTCCATGCACCCAGCCTCCTGCCCGATGTAGCTTTGGTATAGCGTTTGTGCTGTAACCAGTTGTGTGTCACCTGACCACCTGAAACACAAACCTACCCATGTCACAGGAACCGTGCACTCACGCATGTCCCTGAAATGGACACCACATGTTCATGGGGAGAGAAAGGCAGAGATATGCCCTTTTCTTGTCTTCGAGGCCAGTGGGGCATCCCCATGGCAGAGGCAGTGGGCTCCCCAGGGAAAGGCACACAAGGCTGTGAGACGTGTGGGGCAGAGTCAGTACCTGCACCCCACGACGCTGACGTGCTCACTGTCCTCAGTGGGTGTTGCTTCTTTGTGCTCCTAGATGTCCCCAGGAGTGTGAGTCTGACTTACTCAGCTTCCTCAGAGCCCCTAATGCACCAAGTCCCTTTTGCACTCAGCTTCTCACCCTCCTGGCTTGGCCAGGAAGGGGGAATTTTTAGCACCTAATATGCTTCCTGCCATTTAGCAATCTGAGCCTGAGCAACTGGAAACCCCCATTTCCTCATTAGTGCAATGTCATGTCTGATGTCAGGAAGCCAGGAACAATAAAAGGCAATGCGGTATAACCTGTGAGAGCACAACGTCACTTGTTATGAATGTGTGTGATTTCTGATGGCACGGCCGGGCTGCACACGGTGCTGGGGAAAGTGTCTGCATGTTCAGGGTGGGCAAGGCTGTAGGGGAGGGACCCAGAAGACAGACGCCCCTCCAGAGGCAGCAAGGAAGTGTTCCAGCTTCCACAGGCCTTGCAGCACTCCTCAGTCTCCCCCAGGGCCAAGTGCTGGACTGATAGCAGAGATGAGTGAGACCTGAAACCCACCTGTGCCCACACTGGGGAGACACTGAACATAAGACAGATGGCTCAGCACCTATGGCTCAAGAGGCAAAGGTGCCAGCCACATACACCTGAGCTGGCGGGTTCAAAACCAGCCCGGGCCCGCCAAACAACGACAACAGCTGCAACCAAAAAATAGCCGGGCGTTGTGCCGGGCGCCTGTAGTCCCAGCTACTTGGGAGGCGGAGGCAGGAGAATCGCTTGAGCCCAAGAGTTGGAGGTTGCTGTGAGCTGTGAAGCCATGGCACTCTACCCAGGGCAACAGCTTGAGGCTCTGTCTCAAAAAAAAAAAAAAAAAAAAAGACAAATGGCCGCTCCGTGAAGCAGGCCCAAGCAGGCCCCTAGCACACCCCTGAGGTCAGGGCACACTTTCTGGAGAAGGTGCTGCCCAAACTAAGTCTTGGCAAATGCGCGGTATTTTTTTTTTTTTTTTTTTTTTTTTTTGAGACAGAGCATCACTCTATCACCCTGGGTAGAGTGCCGTGACATCGCTCACAGCAACCTCAGACTCTTTGGCTCTAGCAATCCACTCGCCCCCCAAAACTCCTGTCCACACATACACAATCTGCCACCACCATACAAACACCCACCCATCCCCGGGGCTCCTCATGGGCCTGGACATGCTTGCCGAGTATTATCAGGTTCCTTCTTTCTCGGTTTATTGACAGTGTTGCTCCATCAAAGCTCAAGCCCCAGAGAGCTGACAGTTCCGTTTAGTGCTCTACGAACTGGGAATGATCCTGGGGTATTTTGTAAGGTGCCTGTCTGGGTTCTGTGCTCACCCCAGGGGGTCTCCAAGTGCCAGCCAGTCACACTTCCTATAATGACAGAACTGTTTTCTATCTGTGCTACCCAACTTGGCAGCCACTAGCACTTGAAATGCGGCTTGTGTGAGTGGGGAACTGAGTTTTAAATTTAATTCATTTGAAGTTAAAATTAAATGGCCACATGTGGCCAGTGGCAGTATATTTTTGCAGCATTAGAGGATTAAAAACTCTCCTGGTCTAACCCAGAAGAGGAGCTTCCACAGCAGGTCCCAGAATCTGTCATTCTTGGCTAGCCATGTTCATTCAATGCCCGGTCTATAGGATCAATTTAGAGCTCACGTGCTGAGCTCCGTTGGTGCCTGGCACTGGCCAGGTGTGGGGGTGTGCAAA
The DNA here is from genome assembly GCA_963574355.1 of Loris lydekkerianus. Lineage (NCBI taxonomy): Eukaryota > Metazoa > Chordata > Mammalia > Primates > Lorisidae > Loris > Loris lydekkerianus. The sequence continues at coordinate 25,760 of CAUYPK010093005.1, read as the reverse complement.
GCACAGCCTGCCACCTAGAGTTCACAGTGTCTGCATCTGAGCCTCAGAGCCCCCAGGCCCGAAGGACCTGCCAAGTTTGGCTCAGTCTCCATCCCAGACTTAGTCTCTGTCAAAGGCACCAATTTTTTCAAATATGCACCAGCTGGAACCTGTGTTGGGAATTCCCAGGACACTTGGGGCAAGGAAATGTCAGAGCCTACAGGGGCTCCTTCCTGGGTCCTTCTTCCCAGGGCGACTGTGCATTCCACTCTATTTAACCTCAGAGTAAAGTTCTGAGCCTGTAGACCCTACGGCAGGTCTCAGCACTTGGCTCAGAAATGACACGCGTCACCTCTAGTCATGGAGGCCCATTGGCCCATTGGCTAGAAGCAATCACATTACTCCACCCAACTGTAGAAGATCTAGAAAACTCCCTTGAGCATCTCAGAAAGGACAACCAGGGCCTGGCAGGTGTCGCTAACTCCACAGCAGAGGCCATAGTAAGATACTCTCTTCCCCAGTCGGAGCCCCTGTGTCTTCCACCCTCTTCATGTGAGTCAGTTTGGAGTTCTTGGCTACTCTGGCCACCATCCTCTGCAGGTGAGCTGAGCCCTCATTCATCCCTGCAGGCGGCCCCATGCGGTGACACTCCCCATGCAGTGGCTGGGCCCCATGGAGAGACTCTGTTCTGCTTGTGGATAGACCAGCCTGAGGCTTTGCCAGGGAAGTGGGTGGTGAGATACCCGAGAGCCAAAGGGAGGCAGGCAGAGCAGGGGGCCGAGGCAGAAAGCAGGGACACCAAGAGAAGCTGGTCAGGAAAGGGTGAGGAAGGGACGGGGGGAGGTAAACAAGTCACAATAAGGTGGGTACCCCAAGGGGCGGGCCCTGCAACGGCTTGGGCTGCATGTAAGCCCACTCTTTCTGTCTCCTGGGCTCTGAGCCAGTTGAGAATGAACATGAGGAGACGAATGGCGACCTGGAGACAGATCAGTTTTCCTGATGCTCCAGTCCCCCAAATCATAGAACTTCTGGAACAAATGAGTTGGAAGATTAGAAAGATCTGCAAGGGTGGTCTCCCCACATCCTCACCCCTGGTCTGGACCCAGGTCCCTCCAGGGTGAAAGCTGGTGGTGCAGGGTGAAGTCGAAGCACTGCCCCCCAACCAGCTGCAACAGGGAGAAAGTTTGCCTGTGATTCGCCTCAGGGATGGGTCTCCAGGTCCAAGCCAGTACCCAGGCCTGGGACCAGTCACTGTGGGAGGCAGAGAAGAGAATCATCACAGCAGCCATTTATCAACTCTTCCTCTCTGAGCACTTGGGGTCCTCAGATGATCCTAGAGGGCAGATCCTTCCTCCACTTTACAGATGAGGAAACTGAGGGACAGAGAGACCCAATGTAAAGTGCACAGATGGGTGAAAGATACATTTGCCCAGAGAGAACCACATCCACACTCAGGATTGTGACAAGAGGTGTCACCTTGCCTGCTTGAAGAATCATGAGTGGAGCTTGGCCAGCAGGTCAGCCTTAGAACAGGTCAGTGGCAGCCAGGCCTCCCCATCCCCCTGATCAGAGGAGCCCCTCATGTGCCTCCTCCAAAGGAGCAGATGGCAGGGAGGACATGGGGACTGCAAGTGGTCCTGCAATGCTGCCTCCTCTCAGACATACAAGGAGGGGTTTCACCTCCCCCAGTAGGTCATTAGGACTGAGGCTGGATTCTTGGCTCCAGCTGTGTTGACAGGTGGGGATTTTCCCCACCTGAGTGTGGCTGAGACTGCCTGTGTCCTGGAGAGCAGAGAACAGTGTTCCATGAGGGTGGCTGCTCAGTCACCCGGCACCTTGTTTGAGGATTCTCTAGTCTGTGCAACAGAGCTGGTGACACATCTCCAAGCATGAAAGTACTTCAAACAAATTAAACAAGAAAGGAACTCAACGCTTACCTAGTGACCACCAGAGACAACCAGGCCCATTGCCACGCTAGGTTTCATGTATAATAGAGGCTTCCTTTTCTCATGTCTGAATTCGAGGTCTCATAAATTTCCCCTCATTGGCTGCACACTGTTTCTGAAAGCTCTGTAATCAAGCCCACCTGCCATCAGCTCCCCTGGAGAATGTCTGTTATAAGACTTATAGCGCTAGTCCCTTGTAGGTGCCAAGGGATAACTTCCCCTTCACCCTCTAAAGGTTCACTGAAAGTAACTGACAGAGGCAGATTAATAGGAGAAATGGCACACAGATTTACTAATGTGGGGGAGAACCACAGATGATGACCTCAACCCCCAGTGGGGTACAGAGCTTTGTATATCCTTTTCCATTGGGGAGGATGGAGAAGGGGAAAGTAGACAATTCTTTTGAGGCACAGTAAGTGATGAGGGAGAATGAACAGATCAGGGACGTAGGAATTCACTTGTAAATGATTCTCTTTGGAATTTGAGGGACCTGGAGAGGCAGGCATTATCTTGTGGAACAAATATGAGATCTCAAAGAAAGGGATGGTGGTTGATGCTTTTATACCATCTTGAGGTTACAGGAACATGGGCTTGGATCCTGGTAGAAAGGTTATGGGAGAGGGTAGAAGAGGAGGTCTTGGGGTGTAGATGAAGCCACGCAGAGGCAGCCCTCACAGAGAACAGATGGTGAGTTTGTCTTTTAAGCCTTTAAAGGTGACAGACTCTCAGTTAATCCTCCTTAGATGAGGACAAGGGAAGGTCTCAGAGAAAGCCAGGCCTCTCTACAGTTGCAAATCTCCCCCAAAGAACACAGCTTTTCAACTAATCTTACATTCCCATCCCCCCAAATAGCCATCTTAAAATCTATCAATGACGTTTGATAGAGGTTTGATGAGAGGTTTGGTTTCGGGCACTTACAGCCCATCTTCTGCTGAGAAGCCCACTGCAATCTGTAGTGCAGACTTGACCATGCTGTTGCAGGAAGCTCCGTGGGTTTTGTCCCTAATAAATGAAATAAAGTTCTAAGCTGACCAGCCAATGGCCTGGATCTTTCCTTGGCCAAGGGGACCCAAGAGGAACTTGAAAAACCAACTTCCCTGCCAGGCACGGTGGCTAATGCCTATAATCCCAGCACTCTGGGAGGCTGAGGCAGTGGATTGCTTGAGTTCAGGAGTTCAAGACCAGGCTGAGCAAGAGTGAGACCCCTTCTCCAAAACTAGCTAGAGTGAGAGTGAGACCCTGTCTCTAAAACTAGCCAGGCATTGTGGCAGGTGCCTGTGGTCCCAGCTACTCAGGAGGCTGAGGCAAGAGGATCACTTGAGCCCAAGAATTTGAGGTTGTTGTGAGCTATGATGCCGTAGCACTCTACCCAAGGGGTAAGTGAGCTCTGTAAGCGAGCCCACCTGCCATCAGCTCCCACCTGAGAATCTCTATTATAACACTTATAGAGATCAAGTCATGTGCAGCTGCAGCTTCTGTGACAAAGTGAGACTCTGTCTCAAACCCAAACCCCCCAAACCCCCGCAAATCCAAGTTCCCAGTCATGATGATGGGATGGGAGGTTGGACACGCCTCATCCTACTTCCTTCCTCGCTAACCCCCAGGCAGCTCTGTTTAGAGCCAGCTTGTGGGAAAACTTGCTCTAAGCTGATTGCAACCAACCGTCTGACTGCCCCCTCCTTTTTATACTTTTAGCACAACTGACCAGCATTCGCTCCTGACAGGAGGTTACTGGCCATGTGGTGCTTCTGGCCTGTCTACCCAGGATGCACTTTTTGGTGTCAGAGGGCCAAGGACTTTACCCTCAGATCATGCTAACGTCACGTTTGTTGAACCTGGGTCCCATGAAGGAGCATGAAGCTGCATAGCACATGTGCATCTTTCTCCTCTCATAAATATTCATAACCCCTCCTACAACTTGTTAAATACATATACTCAACCACCCCGCCCAGCATAAACTCCCGTTCCCTTTGCAGTCCCCAGGAAGTGCTCATTTCCAGCTTCTGGCATGAGGCTATGTGTCCCAACCTCTCAGAATGGCCACTTGCAGCCTGAAATACTTTTTGAGAAATAAACCTTTCCTTCCCAAATCTACGAAGCTCATCATTTTTCAGTTGACACTGCTAAAGTTCAAGCTCCTTCATGACCATCATCTGGCCACTGCCCACCGCAAACATTGTTTTATCTCTTCCCTTTTACACCCTTTCTTCGTGAGCCACGTCTTATCACCTCCCTCCCAAACACTGGATCCTGTGCAAAGGCTCTTCTCTTGTCTGGAATACCCTATCTGGAAAACTCCTATTCATCCTTTAATACTCAGCTAAAATTCCATGATACAATTCCTCCTTCCCCGACTGTTATGCCCAGATAACTCAGTAGTGAAATTAAGTAATTAAAAATAAAAATAATTCAAACAAAGCTGTTAGAACTACAAATTATCCTGAGTCTTGAAAAAACTTGTCTGTGCAACTTGAGTCATGTGCAGCTGCAGCTTCTGCCATTTTTTCCTATAAATAATCAAGACAAAACAGCACCAGAAACTCCCTCAGATCATTGCCCCTCCTTGTCTTCCTTGACATACAGAATCTGTACCCAACCAAAGCACCATGGCATATGCACCCTGTCTTGCATGGAAAATGCAATCTGGCTGGAACTTCTCTGTCTCTGCCTGTGTACCTGAAACCTTCATTTCACTTTGGAACACTGAGCCCATTCTTTCGGACTTGGTGCTTCCCTGGGTGGACATCCTCAAGCTTTTTGTGCTCAAACTCCCTATTTAATCATATTTTCTAAATCTCATTATTTAAGGTTGACACAGTTCATCAACAAATATTTACTGAGGTAGGTGCTAGCTAGTAGCAGAGATAAATAAGACCATCCCTGACCCTGAGGACTGATCTCAACTCCAGATGGCAACGTGGGAGGGAGCACGGAAAGGGGTCTAAGCAGGAGGGACCAAGGCAGAGTTTCGGGAAGGCTCTGCACACTGTCCAAAGAGGTGATCAGGGTCAGCCAGGAAAGGTGGAGCAAGGAAGGGAGGGAAGGGGCCTTCCAGGCAGAGGCCTGAGGACCGGAAGCTTCAGGGCACATCCAGGAGTCACATCAGCAGAGTGTGAGTCAGTCTCTTCTCTGTGTTCCAAAGTGGCCTGACTACGCCTCACTGAGAACACTTTCCATATAGGCCCCACCAAGCCCACTGAGGAGACACTGTCCCACCTGCCACAGCCCTTGGCACTCATTGTCCTCATGTGATTGATATTCAGGCTTCTTACATATACGCCTGCTTCTCTGGCCCTGGGATCTCTTTTGGCCTGTGTATGGGGCAGCCCTGGAGTGTCAGGAGGCAGGTAGCGTCTTCGGGAGTAGCTCTCAGCCAATGAGGTCCTCACCCGTGGGGTGGGGCAACTTCAAAGTTGTTCCACACTGCCCAGGTACAGTTTTAAATGGAAGCAAGGGTGATGGGCACCTTCTTTCTGCCTTGAGTCGGGATAGGACTTCTTTTTTTCCTTTTTTTTCTTAACTGTCTGTCTCACTTGTGTATGAGTAATAGGACTTCTTAAGTCCTTGTCAGCTTTTGAATGGTATATTGTATCACGCTAAGGGAACATTCATACGCAACTACTTCCATTTTATTGAATTTTTAAAAAAATAAAGAATGGATGTTGAATTTTTAGATATGATTACATAATTTTTCACCTTAGAAGACCTATTACTATGATCTAATGTATTAATATTATGTTTAATGTATTAAACATAATAAATGTATGATCTAATGTACTAAATCTAATGTAGACTTTCTAATATTGAACCATCTTTGCATTCCTTAACTTGACCTGGTCAGGCTTTATGTTCTTTTGAATTATAATGGAATATAATAATCAACACAATAATAGAATAATATATAATATAATAATAGATGGAATACTACAGTAATAATAGAATTATATTCTATTTTTGGATGTAATGTTGAATCTTCTTTGCTGATGTTTTATTTCAGAATTTTACTTTAACATCCATAGGTGAGATTGGTCTATTGTGAAATGTTTCTCACAGAGGTTTCTAGAAGAAGTGCTTGTATTATCTACTTTTGGGAAATCATTAAACTTTGCTTAAAATAAATGGGAAGTAGTTGCATAAGTAAATTCAACCTATACACACTGCCTGAGTTAGACAAGCAGAACCATTTCTATCATTGTTCTAAATGGCATTTAAGCATGATATTATGTTTTTTTGCCAGCAATTACAGGAGTCCCATTGGAAATCAGGGTAATTTCATATAAAATGTAACTGGAGAAAAATAATTTGCACATAGAATTGGAATCTGAAGAGAATGAAAAGTGGAAATATGTCTTAAAGAAATTATTTTGTTGGCAGGAGGCAAATGAAAAAAAAAAAAATCATTCCACTGAGATGAGACATCTCAAAAGTAGTAAGTATCACCATTTTTAGTTCTGGTCTACCGATGTTTGATTTCTCAGAAATCATTGCAGTTATTATCATCACCAACACCATCACCATCATCTTCATATATTAGCAACTGCCTTTAATTCCACGCTTGCTCTGTGCCAGAAACCAGTGGGGTATTTTACAGATATCTTATTATTAAATTCTTAGAACAGCTTTGTAAGGAGGCATTACTATCTTCATGTTACAGATGAGCAGACTGAGGGTCTGAGAAACTCAATCAATGGCCTGAAATCATACAGCTCATCAGCAGCACAGCTGGGATTCAAACCCAGGGTCTTTGCGGCTAAAGCCCATGGCTTTAACCTCCAGACCAACATTTTTCCACCTTTTTAATCTCATGGCATAGTTAAACTTCCATGGTACACTTAAATCATGTTGATCCAAAAAAAGAGTAAAAAAAGAATATGCTTACTGTGCTTTGAATGTCTTTCAAAAATTATTTAATTAATGATCTTTAAAAATTTTTGCAGCCCACCCAAGATCCTCTCACGGCACACAGTGTGCTGTAGGACACCAGTTGAAAATTCCTGCTCTAGAGTCAGTCACTGCTTTTGAGAATGGGAAGAAGTCTGGCCTGGGGCTTGGAGTTGTCATGCCTCATGTCTAACTGAACCAGCACAGGCATCCCATTTTATAGATGAGCAAATTGAGGCTCAGAAATAGGAGGTGACTTATCTGCAGTCACATAGCTTGTGTGTGCAGGTGTGGGATTCCAACCCAGGACCACCAAGCTCGGAGCCCATTCTGCACTACCTGAAGCCTTCTATTCTGGGAAGAAGATGTAGATTCCATAGAAGAGATTCACCTAGAGGACCTCGCAGGGATTGGAGGCCAGGGGAGAGGCAGGTGCACAGGTCTGGGCCCTGCTTTCTGGCTTGGGCAATGGGGCAGATGATACAGCTATTTACAGAATGAGGAAATACAGAAGAACCAGAGGCTTGGGAGGGCATAAGTGACAAGTCCTATCTGTAGTTTTGTGTTTGATGTGCCCACAGGCTGTGCAGGTGGAGGTGCCCAGGAGATAGCTGACTTCCAGGTTGGAGGCTGAATAGAGAGGGGTGGGCAGAACTTGGTGTGAGAGGCATGGCTGGAGTCCTGGGACTGCATGAGGTCTCAGAGAGACAGAGCACAGTGGGCAAAGCCAACAGCTTGGAACAGAAGCTGGAAGGACACTGGACCTTTCTGAGTTTGCTGGAGGATGCACAAAGCACAGAGTAGGAGAATCAGGAGGATTTCACCTGTGGTGGTCAAGGGAGCAAGATGTGAAAAGGAGGAAGAGTCCCAGAGAGCAAAGGGTGAGGTGAGAGCTGGCCAGAGAGGACCCAGTGCATCCTGTGAAGTTAGTCCTAACGAGTCCATCAGTGAACTTGGCAAGGAGAATTGTGTAGAGGTGAAGAAACCAGACAAAAGAGACAGGATTGTGGGAAGTACAAAAGAGCATGCTTGTGTCTGGGTGGAGGAGAGGCTTGGAAGGGTGGAATGGGGAGGTGGGGGCCTGGTCATGTGAGTAGTGGTGTGGGCAAGGCACTATTCTTGTACGGGGAGAGACCTGAGCATACAGATATCAATGGCAAAGAGGAAGGGAGGGATGGAGACAGGATGAAGAGGAAGAAAAACAGACATGTATCAAGAGCACAATACCTACAAGGCACTGATGCAAAAGAGTCAAACCTCTTGACAACTTCATGAGATTAACTGATTAATTTGACAAATAATTATTAAATGCCTATGATATGCTAGGCATTCTTCTTGAATCTAATGATACACAAGAGAACAAGACAAAAACATCTGGAATGCATCTTCTCTTTGGGTCTAGGGGGAGAGCAAGATATGTGTTGTGGGAGGTAAATAATATGGAAAAACATTATTCAGGATAAGAGAAAAGAGTAATGAGAGGGTGCTGTTTTATACAGGGTGTTCAGTGACGATGACAAATGAGGCAAACCTTAGGGAGGGACCATGAAAGTCATGATAACAGGCAAGGAAATTGGTAAGGATGGGTGGGATGCTGGTTAGTTCACGGTATAAATGTGCTCAGCATAAGATCATTTCAACCTTCAACTGTTTCCAATCAAATTACACATAGTCACCAAGCACATAATATGGAGCCAGGCACCTATGAGCACCAGGGAAACAAGGATGAATCCCTGCTCTGGGAGAGCTCAGTGTTTCCTGGAAGACAGAGATTTGGAAACAGACTGTGATAGTGTGGGGTGGTAAGTATAATAACATAGGGTGGGTTGTTCAAGAAGCTCTGAGATTGTACAGGAGACGGGGGCTGAGATAGCTTCAGAGATGAGAGGACATCTGAGCTGGATCTTGAAGAATGGGTAGGAGGTTGCTAGTAGGAAGGAATTTATATCTGTGAGGTGCTATATGACAGGTAATTTTCACATGCAATCTCAGTAAAGTCCAGCATGGTTATTATGAACATTTTCCCATTATGACTGCTGAGGCTTAGAGAAGCGAGATATGCCCAAGGTCATACAGATATTAGAGATGGGTTTCAAAACATGATGATTTTTATCCTCATACTTTCTTCAAGACACTATAGCACCCTAAGAACCTGATAGACCAATGTTTGTAAAGACACTAAGCAGTGCAAGATCATGACAGGCTTGGGGCCAGCTGGGAAATGTTTCTTTTCATACTATGCCATGTGCATAAAGGGGACTGAAGACAGTGCATTAAGTGGTGGCAGAGATTGGGGACTTTGCAGGTGATTTTTTCTTTTCTTTTTTTTTTTTTTGACATTAAAAGTAGATATTCCATTGTCTCTTGGCTTCCATTATTTAGGGCAAGAAGTCATCTGTAATTCCTATTGTTATTGCCCAGAATATGGCATGTTTTCTATGGCTGCTTTCAAGATACACACACACACACACACACACACACACACACAAACCCCACACATACATACACATATCTTTTGTTTTTAGCAGGGATAGTAAGCAGCCTCTGAGAAGACCTCCATTTATGGTATTTTCACTTTTGTGTGGTCCTCTTCCCTTGAATGTAGGATAGACCTACAGACTTGTTTCTAAGGAATAAAGGACAATATAATGTCACTCCTGGTATTAGATTACAAAAAACTGTTGCTTCCATCTCAGGTGCTTTCCTCTTCTCTCCTACTTAACTGTTCTGAGGGAGGTCAACTGCCTTATTGTGAATTTCTCTAAGTAGGGCTGATAGCAAGCAACTGAGGGAGGCCAACAATTGCTGAGGAAATACGGCCAGTAAATAGCCATGTGAGTGAGCTTGGAAATAGACCCCTCTGCCTCCGTCAAGCCTTCACATGAGACCACAGTCCCAGCCCACAGATTGAATGCAGCCTTGGGATAGGCTTTGAGCAATAGGTGCCCAGATAAGCTGAGCTGGATTTCTGCCCCACAGAAACTATGGGGTAATAAACGTTAGTTGTTTGAAGCATCTAGGTATGGAGGGGGGTGGGATTTGTTAATTGTCAATAGACAACCAATGCAACAGCCTTGTGATCTTTTGTTGCACTGGTAAACTAACATCACATCCTAAACTGGGCCTGGAATTTCCCACAGGTTCCCAGTTGCCATAGATTATTTTCGCTCTCTTTAGACCCCACAGACAGCATCAAAGGTGTCAAGGAAATGAAGCTTACTTTGGAATATAAGTAGCTTATAATTATATTTTTTCCCCTCAAGAGATATGTTACTGGAAAAGTCAGTCTCCGTTAGCTACTCCTTCACAGTGTCAAACTATGTCAAGAGTTTCTACAAAGAGACTTGGTTCAATTCTTGAATCAATAATCCTTGATTTATTTTTCCATAGAATGAAAGCTCTGTTTAAATTAGAGGGCTATGGTGGGAAAGAAGAGTAGGACTTATTTGCCGAGGTCCCAAGAGATCAGAAAATTTCATTTTCATTAAGAGAAAACTTCATGCTGAGCAGAGCTATCATATGATGCCTGGATGTGCTAGTGGATGTAGGAACAGCCTGGATTAGGAATGTTGTGAGTATGACCCAAGCTGTATATTAATTTATTAGCTCAACAAATATTCATTCTACATGCTTCAGTTAAGAATCCTGTAAATAAATGTAGAATTGACTAGCCCTCATTTAAACTAAAAGGGATGTTTTTCCTACTGAATAAAGAATTTTGGGGTCAGTGATTTCTGGTCTTGTTTCATTGTCTCAGTAGTGCAAGGTTCAGCATCTCTCTGATTCTCTTGCCTTTTCCTCATGGTTGCAAGATGGCCACCATAGCTCCAGATGTCACATGTACATTCAAGGTGAGGAAAAGATAGTGTCAGCTGTACCTATCCCTTTTCCATGAAAGGAAAAACTTCCCTAGAAATTACTGGCATGCTGGTACATCTTCAATTACTGGCATTGTGAAGGAGAGAAGTAAGGAAGAAAATCCTGATATTTAGCAATTGCTAATTTCTATATATATTCTCCTGTCATTTCTGATTTCATGCAACCAACATGGCATTGCTGACTACAGAGTTGGAAGCAAAGTCAATAGCACACTGTTACTTACGATTTCTACCACATCCATGGTGTAAATGTAAAATCCTCAAGGGCACAAGTAATAGTAAACTGTAGTAAAATAATTAGAAAATAATGAATTTTGTCCATTATCTTTAAAAATACATATTTTAATTACATGCTGATATACTTTTATATTTTTAATTAACAAATGTGTTTAATAACCAACAGAATTGCAGAATTCCTGAACAATGGGCAATCAATTCTCATGGTCTGGTCTGAACTGGCCCCAGCACATCATTGCACTATGTGTAAACATTTCAGCCACTATGTCTCCCTGGCCAGGACAAAGTCTCATGGCCACTCTTGCCTGAAAGGGAGTCTGGGAAGGCAAGAAACTATTCTGGTTTCTATAATGGCATATGGCCAGGGAGAAGGGGGGCTGGGAGGGGCAGTTGGGCCAGCCAACCCACAGTGGTCGGTCTATAATTTGACCAACTGTCTAGGACAAAACTGTGCTGGATGTTTGGAGCCCAGCTATGAGCAAGGAAGTTTCCATTTCTGTTCTCATGGGGCTTTTATTCTAGCAGCAAGAGACAGCTTTTAAAGAAATAAGTGTAATTTTGATGAAAGCCAGAAGGAAGTGCAGGATGCTGTGAATATGTGTCATGGGGAGGGGACCTATGTTATTGTATCTTTTTAAAAAATTGTTTCATAGCAAGTACAAAATTAGAAGCATAAAGCAACACACACATTGCTTACCTCTGTTTCTGGGAAGAGGTTGAGCACATTTTAGTGGGGTCTTCTGCTTAGGGTCTCCCCAGCTTCACTTGACATGTCAGGTGGGCTGAGTCCTCCTCTGAGACTTGACTAGAGAAGAATCTTTTTTTCAATCTGTTGATCGAGGCTGTTGGCAGTTTGTTTTCTTGGGTCTGCATGACCGAGGGCCAAGTTTTTTGCTGGCTGCCACCTTCTAAAATTCCTTGCCAGGGTCCCCCCACCCTCCCCAAGGCCCTCTCTCAGCCTGGTGGCTGACTTCTACAAAGCCTGCAAGTGAGGCCTCTCTCTTCTGTCTGCCACATGGAGAAATCATGCTAAGGCAACATGCCTGGAAAGTGACATCCTATTGTCTTTGCCATATTCTGTTGGTTAGAGGTGTCAGTAGGTCCACTCTGCCCACAAGGAGGGAGGACTTACACAGGGAATGGACTTATACAGGCAGTCACTTTGAGGTGTGGTTGTCACTGTTGTACTTGAGGGGTCAGTAGGAGTTGGCCAGGCATAGGTATAATAAGAGTCTGTCAGTAGATTGGGTGGCAGGGGATGTTGTGCAGAAGCCTGAAGCCTGGAATGATGTCCTGTCACTCACTGAGATTTCATTTTCTTGATCCCTGAGTCTATCCCCAGACCACAGTGGGGCCTGAGCTGGGAATAGGTAAGGAAGCTTCTCATATCCATCAGCAAATTTGTTTGGGCAAATCAGATTAGGAGCCAGGCTTTCAGTAGTGTGTGTGTGTGTGTGTGTGTGTGTGTGTGTGTGTATTTGTGAGTGCATGGATATGTGAAAGTCAGGGTGTGTGTGAGAGAGTGCAGAAGTGTGTGTGAGAGAGTAGGAGTGTGCAAGCATATGTGAAAATGCAGGGGTGTGTATCTGAGAGTGCAGGAGTGTGCATGCATGTGTAAGAGTGAAGAGGTGTGCATGCATGTGTTAGAGTGCAGGAGTGTGCATGCATGTGTAAGAGTGCAGGTGTCTGTATGTGAGAGTGCATGAATAGAGGAGAGTGTAGGAGTGTGTATGCATGAGGGAAAGTGCAGTGTGTGTGTGAGTGCAGGAGTGTGCATGAGGAGAGTGTAGGAGTGTGTATGCATGAAGAAGAGTGCAGAGGTGTGCATGCATGAGTGCAGGGATGTGCATGCATGTGTGAGAGTGCAGGAGTGTGTATGCATGTGTGAGAGTACAGGGGTGTGTGTGAGAATACAGGAGTGTGCATGAGGGTGTAGGGGTGTATGTATGTGAGAGTGCAGAGAAGTGTATGTGAGAGAGAGAGAGAGTGCACAGGAGTGTGCGTGTGTGAGAGTGCACAGGGGTGTGTGTGAGAGGACAGGAGTGTGCATGCATGTGTGAGGGTGTAGGGGTGTGTGTACATGTGTGAGAGTGCAGAGGAGCGTATGAGAGAGAGTGCATTTGTAAGAGTGCAGGGGTGTGTGCGAGGAAAGATGGAATGGGGTCTGACCTAGCTACCATCAAGACGGTATCTGTTCATCCATCCATGCTACTACATCCTGGTGTGCCTTCAGCGTGCCAGGTCCTGTTCTGGGCACATAAGTGAAACAGAGGGGCAGATGCTTGTCCTAGGGAGGCTGCACTTTACTAGGGGAGAACCCCTTGGACAGAACTGACCCCTGAGTACTCTGGGAAAGCCAAGGACTGTGACAGAGGGTGGGGAAAGGACTCAAGATGATTTCACTTTCACTTGAGCAACTGTGAGGCTTGGGGGCTGTTTACTGGAAGGAGAAAAATGTGGGTGAGCAGGTTGGGGCCCTGATAAGTAATTTTTTGGAGATAAGAAGTCTGAGATGCCTCCTGGCCCCCAACTGCAGATCTGGCAGACACTAGAGCTTGAGGATGGTTTTCAGGGCCTGGGAGAGAAGGAAATTTCCTGATGAGAGTGTCCATGGTGCAGTGGCTCAAGCCTGTATTCCTAGCATTCTGGGAGGCCAAGGCAGGTGGATTGCTTGAGCTCAGGAGTTGGAGACCAGCCTGAGTAAGAGACCCAGGTCTCTACCAACAGCGAAAAAAACTGAGGCAAGAGGATTGCTTGAGCCCAAGAGTTTGGAATTTGCTGCAAGCCATGGCACTCTACCCAGGGCAACAAAGTGAGACTTTGTAAGAAAAAAAGAAAAAAAAAGAAAGAAGGAAAAAAGAGTGTCCATAGCAGATAGTGGGCATCTGGCACGAGCCAGAGCCAGGAGCCTCCTAACATGCAGAGAGCATGTTGGACAGAGAGCAGGGGTGCAGCTAGTGAAGCAGATAGAAACTTAGAGTGTGGAGTCACATGATGCAAGAAACTTGAATAAGAGAGGAGAGAGGTTTTAGAGAAGACTGGTACCAATCTTGGATATATGGGGGTGACAGGTGCGGACTAGCAAGAGCACAAACACTGAGGCAGGAAAGGGAAACAGTCAACGTTCCCTCCTGGTCCTTTTCTTGTGCACTGAAATGAGGAGAGAAGACCCTGGTTCTTCAGGGAGGAACCAAGTCTGCTTCCATTCCACTTCTGACGTGCACCGTCCCAGGAAGAGGTGAACGGGTGGGACTTTATTGGCTTCGTAAGGCTGGTGGTCTGGCTCTTTGGGCCTCAGTTTCCCTTTTTGTAAAGCAGGCCTATTTTTCGCCCTCTGCCCTGACAAAGACAAACCTGAATTCTGGCTTTGGGATGATCACGGCCTGTTGAACTGACTCCTAAGCGGATGTTCAGGGGGACCTTCCCCAAGCGAGCGTCGGTCCAACTCCAAAGTCCGGCCTGCCAGAAGGACTCACAAGCCTGTTCCCAGCACAGCCCCGCCCAGCCTCCCTTTGTTCCTCAGGCCCCACCCCCTCGGCTTGCTCCCTCCCCATTGGCTGGGGGGCGGGTCTTGGGCTGATGCTGCGCAGGGCGGGGCGGCGGGCGGCGGGCGGAGACGTGTGCGCCTGCGTGGTGCCCGCTAGCCCGCCAGTCGCGGTCTTGTGCCGGCTGCTACCTAGCGCCCAGAGCCGGAGCCGGAGCCGGAGCCGGAGCCGGAGCGCCGAGACGGGCTGAGGCGGCGGCGGCAGCGGCCCCGCCCCGGGGCTCCATTGTTGAGGCCGCTGCGGCTCTGCGGGCTAATAGGCTGCGCTCCCCTCGGCGAGGCGGCGGCCTGAGGTGAGGCGGCGGGCGGCAGGCGGCCAGGGTCTCCGCGTCGGGCGGGGTCCGGGTTCGGGACGGGGGTCTCTGGACTAGGCGAGATGGGTCGGACCGGGGCGGTGGGGGGTTGCAGCCCCGGGCGCCCGCAGGACGGGACGCGGGGTCGGGCACCAACCGCGCATTGTTTCGGCCTCGGGGTAACACCAGGGATTCCGCGCCTGCTGCCACCCTTGCATGGACGCGCGCGTGGGCCTGGCCACCCTGCACATGGGGGCTGTCTTGGTTCTCCCTCCCCCGCGTGTGACTGGTTCAGTTTGTGATTGATGGCGACTGCGTGGGCTCGTTCCCGTCCTGCTGCGGTGTGGCCGGCTCCCTGTGTGTCACCGAAGGTGACTGTGTGGACCTTCGCGCGTGGGGGTTTTGGGCACTGTGCGATCTTAGATTCGGTCCCCATCGCCCTCCTCCTCTGGTGTGGCTGGCTCAGCGAGTGTCATTGAGGGTGACAGCGTGGACCTGTCCTGGTCTCCTGCCCCCCTTGATTTATCTGAGTGTGATCCCCATTTGGGCGCGGCCCGCCCCCTTGCCCACACGTGTGGAAGTTGGGGGGCTCGTGTGTGCGTGTATGTTGGCGTGTCCGTGTGTTCACACGCGAGGGTTGGGGATCCGTCTGTGTGAGTGCATATGTTGGTGGAGGGTCTGTGTGTGCGTGCGTTTGTGTGTGTGGGGGATCGTGTATGCGTGTTTGGGAAGGTCCGTGTGCGTGCGCACTTATGTGGGGCCCGTGTGTGTTGAGTCCGTGTGTGAGAGCGCGCGCGCGCGCGCGCGTGTGTGTGGGTGTGTGTGGGGGGGGGGTGTCCGTGTGTGCATGCGCATGTGGTGGGGCCTGTGTGTGTTGTGTGTCCGTGTGAGAACGCGCGCGTGTGTGCTGGTCTCGGTGCCCGCAAAGTGCGCCCAGCGGTGCGCTGGGGGCGCAGCTGGCGTGGCTGGACTGTAGACTCGCTCTGCAATTTAATGCCTTTGCCAAAAGCGCAGGGAGTGGGAGCAGCCGTTTTCCTGACCCTTGCCGGCCCAGCCCGGGGGCGCCGGCTGTCACCGCGCTTCAGGCCGCTGTGCTTCCTGCTTGGGCTGTGGGGCTCAGCCAGCCCGGAGCTGCCTCTGATTGGAGGGAGCAGAGCCCCTCTGCTCCGCGCTTCTTGATTTCTTCCGTTAGGATTGAGAGTAAAAAAAAAAAAAAAAAAAATCTGGAAAGCCAGATTTAACTTTGTAGCTCTCAGTGCCTGGAGAGTGGAGGCAACTCTCCCAAGAATTTGGCGGGCTGGAAAATGCATTTGAAGCAGGAGAATCTACAACCACGGACTGAGGCCAAGGCAGTTACAGTTAGAGGTCAGATTTATGAAGGGAGAGCTGGGGTGAGGTTCCTGGGTGGGGAAACTTAACCCAGCTTGACGGCAGCTAATGCTGCCTATTAGACTCTATATATCTTAGCTAACCCTTTCATCAAACTTTTGAAAAACACCTATTGTATTCCAAGAATGATCGTCCCACCTAGGGAATACAAAATCAAGCTGGATAGTTTGTGTTACAGCAATAGGCACAGGAGCCCTAATAGCCAACCTGAACTTCTTTCTGAACAGGAGATCATATATAAAATAGCAGAGATACAAAATGAAACCATGCTGTCTGCGGCTGTCCCACTTTACATCCATACTTGTCACACAGTCCCCCAGTATGCTCCCACCCCCCTCCTGTCACTCAGCTGCTGCTGACCCATTTTTCTA
Organism: Loris lydekkerianus; assembly: GCA_963574355.1. Lineage (NCBI taxonomy): Eukaryota > Metazoa > Chordata > Mammalia > Primates > Lorisidae > Loris > Loris lydekkerianus. The sequence goes on along the minus strand of CAUYPK010093005.1, from coordinate 9,242 downwards.
GCCTCGATTTAGGTGGGACCTTCTCTCTGAAGTTTTCCCTGGTCTCCTTAAGGAGTTTATGGTCTTCAAGGACAGAGTGGGTTAGGGCAATAAGTGGTTAACCATAACACAGCTTGAAAAACGCTCTGATAGAGGTAGGCACAGTTTCTATATAATGCTAAATGAGAGGTCTTTTTTGTATACCATGAATCCAAGTATTCAGGTTATTTTAAATTTGTAATTCTTTGACTTTACAAAGGGCTTTTAGATTATTTTTTTCTATGATTTACTAATGTTTGTTGCATAGTGCAGAGTGGTTAATTAGAATTTATTGGGTCTACTTCTGGTGCTTGAATTAATTTACCATTTTTTCTGGAAGGCAGTCTCTGGCTTAAGTTTCCTCACCTTTGAGAGTCTTAAACTAGATCATTTCTAATAATATTTTCAGCCTTAAAGCTTTTTTTTTTTTTTTGAGACAGAGTCTCACTATGTTTAGTCCTCAGTAGAGTGCTGTAGCGTCACAGCTCACAGCAACCTCAAACTCTCCGGCGTAAGTGATTCTCTTGCCTCAGCCTCCCAAGTAGCTGGGACTATAGGCGCCCACCACAACGCTGGTTTTCGTTGTAGTTGTCATTGTTGATTGGCTGGCTCCCGCCATGTTCTAACCTGTGAGTCAGTGTGTGTGGCTGGCACCCTAACTGCTTAGCTATGGGTACCAAGCCAGCCTTAAACCTTTAATTCAGCCAAACACAGCAGAGAAAATTTCTGCTGGTGGTAATGGTATAAATAATGAAGATCTCTGAAAATGTGGATCCTAAAATGGAAGTTCTCTTTCTTCTTCCTTTTTTTTTTTTTTTAAAGTTTAATTGTATGGCTATGTGTTGTCTCAGAGTTAAGGACCAGTGCCTATGATGGAATAAACTTTTTGGTAATGTCTTGCATATTCTTTGTAATTATGTTTTACTTGTGACACCTTCGCTATCAAATTGCTTTTGTTTTTTCATTAATAAAGTTGAATGAAGATCCTTTTTCAGGAACATTTTGTGAGTCTATTAAATGTCATATAAAGTTTATCAACTATAAGCTTCTCTATGCCCCAGTCTCCAACAGAGGTTTTATTCTGAAGGTTCTGAAATAAATTGATTTTTTGGGAGTGCCTCAAGCAGATGTTCTTGGCTTTCTATAATGACTTGAAGCACAGTTTAAAATTGCCACTTCCAGAAAACTGCATTATATGTTAAGTGTTCTATACGGGAGTTCCAATTGTAGGGAATATAATAATTAATCCTTTAAAGTATATTAAGCTTCTTTCCAATTTATTTTTTTGGTGAAGTGGAAATTTGGTATGCTTGAGTTTCTTAAAGCCACATATCTCTATAGAAAGGATATACAATTTTCTGTTATTCTTAGTTATTTGGATGATTATAGGAATTAAAAATAGCTATTTGGTCAAGTGATGCTGCTAAATTACAATTTTTGCTTAACTCAGGAGGGCTTTTGTCTTTGATTTGCATTATTATCTTCTTTTTTCTTTTTTTTTTTTGAGACAGAGTCTCACTATGTCATCCTTGGTAGAGTGTCATGGCATCACAGCTCACAGCAACCTCAAATTCTTGGACTTAAGCACGATTCTCTTGCCTTAGCCTCCCAAGTAGCTGGGACTACAGGCACCCACCACAACATCCAGCTATTTTTGGTTGCAGTTGTCAATTGTTGTTTAGCTGGCCCGGGCCAGATTCAAACCTGCCAGCCTCAGTGTATGTGGCTGGTGCTGTAACCACTGTGCTATGGGTGCTGAGCCTGCATTCTTATCTTAATTTTAAAAAAGTTCTTTGTTATATTCTCTGTGTGGTTTGTTAAGGAATCTTATTTTAGGAGGGGTTCTTTAAAATGTGATCACTTTTTCTTTATGGTTTTCTTTGATTTTATTCAAGTTTTAAATGGAACTTAGTTAAATGCTGTTCTATGCTGAGAGTATTTTTTTTATTTATGGGAGGTATGATTTTTATGTGGATTAAATGAAAGGGGGCTCTCATGAAAGGGGATGCCTGTGGATGGAGATAGATGCTGAACTCTACTTTTCAGAGCTGTCTTCTTGCTCTTGACTCAGGGCCCAAACTGAGAACTTAATCTTCCTGATCACTGAAGTACTTCTTGGTTTGCTGCCTTTGATGTGGTGTCCTAGAGATTTGCTAAGCCTACAGGAGTATTTCAAAGAACTGATAGGACTTCTCATTTTTCAGAGTATGATGATTCTGTAAATGTTTTGTCATCTTGTTTAAGTATTATTTGCCTAGAACTGGAAGTTTAGGGATAATTTTTTTTTTTTTTTTTTTTTTGGCAGTTTTTGGCAGGGCCGGGTTTGAACCTGCCACCTCTGGTATATGGGGCGGGCACCTTACTCCTTTGAGCCACAGATGTTGTCCTAGGGATACATTTTTTTTATACTATATGTAATCCTCTTTCCTCCCCACCCTTCCCTCATATCATCTATAGAATGGTTTTTTCTTTGTTTTCTAATTTAAAGTTCTTACTGTATAGGTATCTATTATTGCAGGCTACCTCAAACCCTTCTTAGATGTTGACATGATGTAAATATGAATAATCTATCAAAGATAACTTATTCTAGTTTTGGGGGGGTAAGGGACTTTAATTAGAAACTTGGACCTATTAAGGCTTTTGGTAAGTCCAAGTACTTCTCTGAACTTCAGTTCATGCTTCTATAAAATGGAATTAGTTGTTATTAATACCCGTTCTGCCTAACTCAAGAGATTGTTTTCAGGATCAAATGAAATTACAAATGTAATAGAGTTTTGTAAATTGTAAAATACTAGGTTGCCAAAGATTTTTTAAAAATGGGCAGCACTTGTGGCTCAGTAAGTAGGGCGCCAGCCCCATATTCCTAGGGTGGTGGGTTCAAACCCAGCCCCGGCCAAACTGCAACAAAAAAATAGCCGGGCGTTGTGGTGGGTGCCTGTAGTCCCAGCTGCTCAGGAAGCTAAGGCAGGAGAATGGCGGAAGCCCAAGAGCTGGAGGTTGCTGTGAGTCCTGTGATGTCATGGCACTCCACCGAGGGCGGTAGAGTGAAACTGTCTCTACAAAAAAAAAAAAAAAAATTAATATGGGTTTTCTCTTAAAACTCCAAATGTTTAATATACTGGGAATCTTTAAGATGTGTGTTATGCCCCTTCATTTAGAATAGTTTTCTATCATTTTTTGGTCAATATTTTAGCATTTGGGGGGGAACATCAAATTTGTGTCAAAATTATCGAACGTGCTTGATTTAGCCTTTATCAATCTCTTCAATTATTGACATTCCCAAGAGCATTCTTTTAATAAAACACAGTTTCTTGGCATTTCACTTTCTTTTTTTTCTTTTTTATTTCTTTTTTTTTTTTTTTTGTAGAGACAGAGTCTCACTTTTTGTAAAGACAGAGTCAGAGCCCTTGGTAGAGTGCTGTGGCATCACACAGCTCACAGCAACCTCCAACTCCTGGGCTTAAGCGATTCTCTTGCCTCAAGCCTCCCGAGTAGCTGGGACTACAGGCACCCGCCACAAGGCCCGGCTATTTTTTGTTGTTGTTGTTGCAGTTCGGCTGGGGCCGAGTTTGAACCCACCACCCTCGGTATATGGGGCTGGCGCATTACTGACAGAGCCACAAGTGACCTGTCTTGAGATTGGGGAAGACAAAAGGCAGTCAGAGGTCAAGGTTGGCAAAGCATGCACTTGTTGGCATTTGAAATATCCGTATTAAGTTACAGTGTCATATATAGTATCACTAGACACTGTATAGATTTCCTATGACACTGCCAATACAGAGGTGGACTTGGTGATTCATATGTGAAGGGTTGGGGCTCATGGTCTAGTGGGAGAAGTAGACCTGGAAATAATTTCGGTGCAGTGGAATAAGCACTGGGACACATTCCTCTGAGATATTTGGGGGCCGGCTGGGTTAGTTGTGCACTGGCCTTTAGTTTCTTGCATGATGCTTTAGAGTTCATCAGGAAGACAGGGATGAGTAGGTTTCTAAGTTAAAGGAAAGGCAGTGAGTTGCCCCAAACCTAAAATTTGTACATGTTCTGGGCAGTTCATAATTCCCCAAATAGGCATTTGTCAGAACAAATCTATCATCTGTTGTTTTGGTTGAAATATGGCTAACCCTGCTTTTAGATTTAAGGAATCAGTAGAATTCCACATTGTTAGATATCAACAATGTGCCAGACTCTCTGTTAGGTACCTATATACTCGAGTATATACAGTATTTTCACATAAGTCATTGTATTAGTTTCTTTTTTTCTTTCAAAGTAGTCTGTAGTAAAGGGAATTGTATTAGTTCCTGTTGATGCTCTTACAAATTACCACAAATGTAGAAGCTTATAAAACAAGACAAATTTATAATCTCAAAATTCTGTAGGCTGCCCTCCTTCCTGGGGCTTCTGGGGAAGAATTGCTTCTAAGTAATTCACGTTGTTAGCCCAGTGTAGTTCCTGGCTGTTGTGGGACTGAGGTGCCTGTCCTTTGCTGGCTGTCAGTTGGGGCTGCCCTTGGTTCCCAGAGGCCTTTTTCTGGTCTTTTGGTGTGGTCCCTTCAGCTCGGAACCAGCAAGGACAAGGACCTGCTGAAGCTCTCAGATTTTAACTTGTCTCTGTATTTTTTCTTTACCACTCAGGGAAAGCCTTCCTAACTGAGATCTGTAGCAAAGTCCCTTTTACCACATGATAGGGTAGTCACAGGTTTCAGGGATTAGGAAATAGTCATTTTGGGAGGCCATTCTCTCGCCTACCACAATTTCTGATCTTATTATAAGCAGCCTGTGAGGTGGTTATTGTTACCCTCTATTAACAGATAACATAAACTAAGCATCACAATTCTGGGCAAAGACAAGACTTTGCTCCGACCCCTTGCTAAGCTGTTGGTGAGGCTGATAGCAATTGAGATGAGAGCTGAATTTTGTGTTTTGCCCTAACTATATAATTTTGCTAAGAAGTCATTAGAATAATTCCTCTACTAAAATAAACACCTATATGGAGAATTTGGGCCCTTGTGTTGTCCAGTTTTACTTGAAGGACTCTTCATGGGGTGAAAAGTGTGTGATTCCATCTTCTTTTGTAGAATGGAAACAGCTGAACATTCACATGCCTGAGTTTTAGAGAATCTGATTGTTTTAAGGCTGAAGCAAAGTCTGATAAACAGATTTTATATCTTCATGAATAGTCAGGAATTAGATGCATCTTGTGGTCATGGAAACAACTGATATTTAACCAAGTATTTTATGACCATTTGATCAAGTAGGTATTTTGATAGTTTATCGTTAAGAATTTTTTTTCCTGTTCAATAAATGACAAGCTCTGGTTTGATATAAATTGTTAGAAACCAGAATCTGTAATCCCAAGGTTTTTTACCTGGATTTCAGCAGTTTATGAACTCTTTGAAATCCTGTGCAGAAATTTTGGGTGTATGCGCCTATGTGTGTTTATGGGGAAAGGATTTATAGCAGCTTTCCATATGTTTTCAAAGTGGTTGGGTTCCAAAATGTTTAAGAACTTAAACCCTTAATATGATATTCTTGTTGATCAAGTATCAGATTTTGTTTAAAAATTAAATACCCATTTTTTTAGGCACATAGTTTAAGAGTCAGAAATTCTACAAGGCATACAGCAAAAAAATAGCAATCACCTGCCCTACCCTTTTCCACTTAGATTCCTCCTCCCTAGAGGTCACCTTTTTTTTTTTTTTTTTTTTTTTTAGAGACAGAGTCTCAAGCTGTCCCCCTGGGTAGAGTGCTGTGGTGTCACAGCTCACAGCAACCTCTAACTCTTGGGCTTAAGTGATTCTCTTGCCTTAGCCTCCCAAGTAGCTGGGACTACAGGTGCCTGCCACAATGCCCGGCTGTTTTTGGTTATAGTTGTCATTGTTGTTTGGCGGGCCTGGGCTGGATTCGAACTTGCAAGCTCCAGTGTATGTGGCTGGTGCCTTAGCCACTTGAGCTACAGGTGCCAAGCTGAGGTCATCATTTTTAATGGTTCACCTCTCTCCTAGAGTGTGTGTGTTGGGGGAGGGGAGAGAGAGAGAGATTCTACTGTGGAAGAATAGGATTCAGGTCACTCACCCTACCCCTCTTACTCTTGCTCTCCCAGAGTAGTAGATGCAGTGTCATGGTATATAGTACAATACTGGATGCATTGAGTATATGTCTTGCCTGGTTCTGGCCCTGAGCTCCTAAAACCCTTGTAATTTACTGAATGATAGGGGTGATAGGAACATCTTTTGTTACCATATGCATTTGATCTTAGTCCCTAATTCCTGTCATGAGAGCTTCTAAGACTCTTGGAATCCTCAGAGTGATGAGAGTGTCTTTTGTATGATAATGGGATGACTGATAACTAGGGGCCCCTAGACAGCTTTAGGACTGGGACTGGTCCCCAGAAAGACCGAGGTAGGGTAGAAATTTCAGCTGTACACTCCTCAGAGGTGCTTGAGATAGAGTTAGTCATCAGTGGCCAGTGATTCAATCCAGCCTGTGTAATAAAAACTCCATAAAACCCCTAAACAAAGGGATTGGACAGGTTCTGGATTGGTGAACACAGGGAGATGCTGGGAGGGTGGCACACCCAGGGAGGGCAGGGAAGCCCTGCACACCCTCTCCCATTTCCTTGCTCTGTGCACCTCTTCCATTTAGCTGTTCCTGAGTTGTATCCTTTTTGATAAACCAGTAGTCATAAGTAAAGCATTTCCCTGAGTTTTAGCAAAATTATTGAACCTAAGGAGGGGTGGATGGTATCCCCAGTTGGAAGGATAGTGGTTGGTCAGAAGTATGAGAGGCTGAGACTTGCTATGAGCATGCGAACAGAACTGATTCGTAGGATGTCCAGTTGGTGTCAAAGAATGGTTAGTGTGGGGAAAAAATACCCCTGCATTTGGTTTCAGAAGTCCTGTGAATTGAAACAGGTCATAATTATTTTAAAAGTTTTGGTTAAATAGATATTCAGCAACACTTATGATATAAATATTATTTACAACAGAAATATTGAGTCTATTTGACTTGTATATTTCCTTTCTTTCATAGTTTTTTCTTTTTCCTAGAGTTAATAATTGGTTTGTTTTGCTTGGTTTCCTTCATACCTGTCATTTATAGGCATGGAGGTGTAACTCTGCTCTGGATACATCACATGTGCAGTAATTTTTCTTGCACCTCTCTTTCTTCCTGCTCTACCCTAGATGGGTCCTTTTCTAGGCCTTCTGCTCATTTGTTGTCCTCTTAATCTTCCCTGTCACCCAGAGGATTCCTTTCACTGCTTTCTTGGGTTGGATTCCTCCTTCTAAAGTTTTCTCTCTTATTTTGGTTGTGCATATTCACCCGTAGCTTTCTAAAAAATAATTCTTTTTTATTTTTTTGAGACAGAGTCTAACTATGTCACCCTGGATATAATGCTATGGTGTCACAGCTCATAGCAACCTCTAACTCTTGGGCTTAAGTGATTTTCTTGCTTCAACCTCCCAAGTAGCTGGGACTACAGGTGCCCAGCACAATGCCCGGCTATTTTTTTGTTGTCGTTGTCATTGTTGATTGGCAGGTCTGGGCTGGGTTGGAACCTGCCAGCCTTGATGTATGTGCCTGGTGCAGCATCTACTGTGCTACGGGCACTGAGCCTGAAAAATAATTCTTTTGAGATCTTGTATAGTGCTTGAATATTTTTCTCTTACATTTAGTTGATGGTTTGGTTGTGTATAGAATTCTGGGTTAGAAATAATTTTCCTGTGGAATTTTGAGGTCACTATTCAATTGATGTCCAACTTCCAACATGACTGTGGAAATGTACAAAGCCATTCCTTTGCGTGTGGCCTGTGTTTTGCTCCATGTAATCTTTTAGATTCTTGTTATTCCTGGTGTTTGAAGACTTCATGATGGTAACACCATGTGTGAGTCTTGTTTTTATTTACTGTGTTAAAAACTTGGTGGTCCTTCTGAACGTGTTTCTCTAAATGTCTGCAGTTTTTTTCTCTGTATTCAGTTCTTTGTCTTTGTGTTGTCCTTTGGGGGGAGATTTCCCTAACTTTTTCTCTAGATGCTTCTTTGAATTTTTTATTGCTATCATATTTTTAGTTTCAATAACTTTTTATAGTTTCTGGAAATACTGACAAGAAATACCATCCTTGTTTCAAGGATGTGATCAGATCTTTTTTTGGCTATTCTAATTTATTTATTTTTAAATTGACAAATAAAAATTACGTACATTTATGATGTACAACATTGGGGAATGGTTAAATCAAACTAATAAATATATGGGTTACCTCACATACTTATGCATATGTGGTGAGAACATTTAAATCTCCTGTCTTAGCAATGTTCAAGTATACGTATTTTGTTATTAACTATAGTCACTATGATCTAGAGCAGTTTTTCAGCTTTTTTTTTTTTAATCTCCTGGCACACTTGAACCTATAGTTAAACTTCTATGGCACACTTAAATTATGTTGATAAAAAGAGTTAAAAAAGGAATATACTTACTGTGCTTTGAACTTCTTTTGAAAATAATTTAACTAATCATCTTTAAAATTTTTCATGTCACATGTAAGATCCTATGACAGCACACTAGTGAGCAGCACATACCAGTTGAAAATTAATAATCTAGATGGATCTTCAGATTTAGTTTTATTTTGTTTTACATCTTGGAGGGAAGGGTTACTTTCTAATGGCTTCTCATCTTGACTTTTTAATGAAACCTAAAGTATTGGATAACAGTATCATGACACTACTGTAGTGGGAAGGGAATATTACCTTTTCATTATCTATTCTGTAATATGGAGGAAAAAAAACATAACTTTTAGTCCTCAGAGGGATTAGAACGTAGCCTTTATATGTCTTTTCTTGGACAGCTCAGTTTAAAACATTTCTTTTCCATCATGATGTTGTAGCTAATTTTTGTCGTCTGCTTTGAATACTTAAAATTGGCTGCCTTGGTTTTTTTTTTTTTTTTTTAAGGTGAATTTTTATTTTTTAATTTTTTTTTCTTTTTTTTTATTGTAAAAATCATAGCTGTGTACATTAGTGCAATCAAGGGGTACAATGTGGTAGTTTGATATACAATCTGAAATATTCTCATCAAACTGTTCAATGTAGCCTTCATGGCATTTTCTTAGTTATTGTATGTAGACATTTGTATTCTGCCTTTAGTAAGATTCGCCTGTACCCATTCTAAGATGCACCGTAGGTGTGGCCCCACTCTTTGCCCTCCCTCCAGGTGAGCCTCCCCCTTCCCTT